>OMLF01057042.1:27244-46936 GCA_900302615.1 Holocentrus rufus | reverse complement strand
CTCTGTCAGCATGGTATCACATTAACCTCACATCCCAGCAACTCTCCCAGGTTTTTTTTCCCCTTAACTTTTAATCTTTCCCTCTCCCTTTCCTGAACTTCACTGCCTTTCTCGTCTAACATTCATCACAGGCATCAACATAAATACTCAATACACATATTTCTTTTAAAGATAGCAAAAAAAAAAAGAGAGAGACCAAAATACAGGGAAGTTGATCTTTAAATATAGTTCCTTGGCTCTCTTCAGTACATAAATAATTGATCACAGAAAGGCTCCAGGGGGAGTCGTGTTCGAGGATATGTTGATTTCACACCAATTTCTTCACATATACAGCCCAATCTCTGTGTTTACCCTGCATAAAATTAACACATACTGGACAGTATCTCTTGAGCTCAGCTGAAGATGGGAGGTGGAACACAGGGATAAGAAATATGGTCTGTCAAAACTAACTGTTACAAAACGTGAGGCTCAAAATGCTTGAGGACCGAAGCAGAGGATGCTCTCGCACGCCGCAGAGACCGATTCCATGCCATATCTCTGAAATCACCGAGCTGAAGCATAAACAACAAGGTGATTCTGCAGCGACATCAAAACAAATGTTAAATGTAATAACGTTGACGTGAACAGGTAAAATCATTGACTATAGTGATGAATGCAGCAATCAATCTGATATGCTATAGCTCCTATGGCAGCGCTCAAGCAACACAAATCTAGAGCAGAGTATGCTGCTGGCAAAACAACACAAATCATTTTGTTATGTGTTCTACAGAGAAAAAAAAGTGAGAGGTTTTCAGCTTAGCAATACTGACAACACCTCAACGATTTTTACTGCATGAACCCATGAATAAATATGCCCGAAAGTTTTGTCTAAATACATTTCTTAAAGGAATTGCGAAGTAATATTGCAGGGATGTTTTCCCAAAATAAGCACTGGATTATTCCTGGCAAATAAATGATGATGCAAATTTATTTATTTTACATTTGTTTGATCTCATCAACAAAACAGCTGACAGCTGTGGGGGAGGGGAGGAAGATTAACGTTGCAGCACCCTGATGTGAAGTGAGCTGATGAATCCTGAGTCACTTCAAACATAGTTAAGTAACATCAAATACAGGAAGGTAAAGCCAAGTTGTGCTGTGCTGCCCTTCCTGCACATTACCATTTGGATGTTAGTGTATGAAATAGCCTCCTCAGACCCCCGCCCTTTCAATTTTTCTTTCTAAGTTGTGAGTAAAGGATGCCTGGGCACAATTTGTTTCTGTCAGGATGATTAATGGCTCTCAATAATATTACAGCTTACATGGATATGGGAAGGTGCATCTCTACAACGGCCAATCGATAAATCTGTGATCCTCCAACCACCCACTCTCACCCACCAAAAGATTTAGAGGCCATATGAACAGCCTTGAATCCCCATAAGTCTTATGCAGATTAATAAATTTTTGCCACAAATGTGCTGTACTTCTAAGTCTTAACTGTGTCTAATAATACCCCAAGTATTTCTTCAGTCTGACAGTCTGTGGGGTTTTATTTTTACGGAAGAATTATGTGGATCACGGACAGAATGTATAATTGCATTACATCACTTGTAAAACAGTGATGAATATATAACACACTGTAATATACTTGAAATAATAAGAGCTCATGTTATGTCCATGGTGAAGGATAATGTGGGCAACTGAGAATTTTGGGAGTACCTTTAATCATGCATGTAAAACCTTTGTCTTCATCATTGTGCTGGAAAATAACTGTAATATAATGCTGGAAAATAATATTATAGACTTCTCCTCTTGTCTGCAAATACTTTGTGCACTTTTAATTCAGTTTGGGCAAGGATGACAGCTCATAAAGAAAATTATCACATGGGACTTTAATTGAATAATAACATATATTCAAATATATTTTACACTATAATGAATAATTACTTGACATTTTAACTTATGAGAATTGAATTAGGGTCCCTGTATAGCCGGAATGAGAGTTGTGTTCGCATTCTTGGCACTAAGTCAAGCTCGTTTCCAGTGGGTGTTGGACTCCACCAGGGCTGTGTTTTGTCTCCAATCCTGTTTGTGATTTTCATGGACAGGATTTCAGGGCGCAGTCAGGGGGTGGAGGGTGTCCAGGATGGTGACCTCAGGATTGCATCTCTGCTTTTCGCAGATGATGTGGTCCATCAGCTGCGAAAAGTGCTGCCTCAAGTGGAGGAGTTCAAGTTGGTTTTGTTCACAAGTGAGGGCAAAATGGAGAGGGAGATTGACAGGCAGATTGGCGCAGCAGCTGCAGTCATGCGATCGCAGTACCGGACCGCCATGATGAAGAGAGAGCTGAGCCTGAAGGAAAAGCTTTCAATTTACTGGTCGATCTTCATTCCAACCCTCACCTATGGTCACGAGCTCTGGGTAGTGACTGAAAAAATGAGATTGCAGATACAAGCGGCCAAAATGAGCTTCCTTTGTAGGTTGGCTGAGCTCACCCTTAGGCACAGGGTGAAGAGCTCAGACATCCAGGAGAGGTTCAGAGTAGAGCTGCTGCTCCTCCGTGTTGAAAGGAGCCAGTTGAGGTGGTTCGGACATCTGGTCAGGATGCCTCCTGGAAGCCTCCCTGTGGTGGTGTTTCAGGCACGTCCGACTGGGAAGAGACCTAAAGGCAGACCCAGAACATGCTGAGGGAACTATATATACCAGCTGGCCTGGGAATGCCTTGGGATCCCCCAGGAGGAGCGAGCGGATGTGGCCAGGGAAAAGCATGTCTGGGCTACCCTGCTCAGCCTGCTACCATCATGACTTGGACACAAACCGCTGCTTATGTCGATGTTTGCATTACACACCAATTAAATGCTGATGGAATATTGTCCTTTAAGGGCCATTCACACCAAGTCCGGCAGCAGCAGCAGTGGGTACATAAGTATATACTCTATGTGTCTCGGGTTGCTTCATTTTGCTTCCACTGTACAACAGACAAATGATGAAGAGAAGATGGCTCACTAGCAATGCTGACATCACTAGCCAGGGTAATACCAAAGAAACTACACCATAAATACAAATTGATCATTTTCAATAGAAAAAAACAGAAAAGAAAAAAGAAAAGTCAGCCTAGCCTGGCTTCCAAAAAAGACATGAAACATCTTCGCGGTGTGATATTTTGGACTCGTGTGGGGGACTTCATAGAGATCCATTGCTTTGTTTGAAAATCTCGTAGCACATGTTTTTTCATGCCGAAAATTTGAACTGAATAGGCCTTTAGATATGTATTATTATTTCTGTAAATTCTGTTCTTGTTTATCCTGATGATCACATGCATACAGCTGATAGCACTGCCAATGTTCAAAAAGCAATATGACCAACTCTGTCTTTAATCATGTGCTTTTGTGCATCAGAATAGAGATACAGATATAGGTATATCCTTTGATGTATCTGCTCATCGCCATCAAGAGCTGCACAGCAGGGGACACCATGCACTGAGGGCCTGTTAAACTCAATACACTGAAATGATTTCTTTGCACCTTCAGCGCACCATGGACAGACATACTGTGTCTTTTGATGATTCCCCACAAATTCAAACAAATTCAAACTTTTATTCTGTGTGACAGAATAAAGCAAGAGAGGAGGCGGTCTGTGTGTAAAAACCAGTAGATGGTAGGATATAATGCACAAAGTGCTACGTTTGTATCAGTGACTTTGTACAAAATAAAAGGGTGGTGATGTAGGTGGAGACAGGGTCTACAACTGCACAAAAAATCTGTTTCATATGTTCATGATGCATGTCCATATGTAACCCACAGCGATTGTCGAGGGCAGGTTTATAAACAGGCAACAGGCATAACATTGAAATTTACTCTAATATTTCCCAATGGCACAATTAGTTTAAAAAAAATCACCATAATCACGAATTTTTAAATAAATTAAATTAGCTATGGTGATTGCAAACGCCTTGTAGAAAAAATACACAGACTTTACCTTTATACATAGAATACTGACCTGGCTAGTCACCTGGTACCTTGAGTCAACAAGGGATTTTCCCCATGTGAGAAACACACCCAACTCTCATCCTATCATTACCTCTGATCTGTATCAGGTAACTTTATCCTCCACGGGGTAGAAGCAAGGCTCCATTATATGATTGCTGTTTCCAATAATAATTTCAAATGCTGCAACCTCCATATTACAAAGTATGAATGATGTGCCTATTGTGAATATTCGTTCCTTTAGAATTATTTCGATGTTTTATAATGGTATGCCTGTAGCTGTGCAGAAAATAAATTGACTGGCTTTTCTTTTTGAACTCCAAAGCGAAGGGGGCAGGGTTTGTTTGACTTCCCATGTCGATAGGCAGCGAGAGAATTGCTTGCTCATACACATTTTGTTTGCTACAGGAATAGGCTAATTATTTTGATTGCTAATTTAGCACTGGTGAGGCCAGTTTTTCTTGTTTTCTCATCCCGATGGATCTGCTCTCCTGCTCTGCTGATAGACTAGTTTGTTGACTGGAAGCAGATGAGGGCTCTCTTTTCCTCTGAGCAGAGAGGCTGTATCTCCTCATCACTTCACACTACTTGCCTTTGCAAATTACAACTTTGAACGAAATCTGAGAGAGGTTAGCCAAAAATACATTAGTCCCAGGGAAGCTAGTGATTTTTCCTCATTTCTATTCATACCAGACTGTGCCGATTTAACAAACAATAGAGGTAAGACCTTTTAAAAGATGTTGATACAAAAACATACTTTAATCACAAAAAAAAACCAGCATGCTTCATTTGGATTTTTCATCACTAAGATACCTTGAATGTTTAGTGCCCCCAAATGTGTGTGTGTGTGTGTGTCTGTACATGCAAGTAAAAATAGTACAGCATCTCTGTACACCCCTAATCCCTAAATGAATGGCTGTCACAGAGGCAACCAAAGCAGTTTTGACTTTTATTTTATTATCTTTTTTTTTTTTTTTTAGCATTAGCCATGGTGACCCGATAACCAAACCCTGTATTCCAGCCAGTTCCACCTGTTTCTTAGGGTAATCTAGGATCAAAAAAACAGTAATTAACATTTAAGCAGTGAAAACATGTTCCAAGCCAGTAGCAGTCAGTGATAGAGATGTAATCTATTTACCTCTGGGCAGTAATTTAAAAATACATGATTTCATTGGCATATTTACAGGAATTTTGATTCGGGGCACTTGAAGATGTTGTTTGGAATATGCTCTCAGCCTGAGGTAATCACAGAACATCCAACATGACTGAAAAATGCGGCTTTAATATGCCAGTGATACATTTTGGGGGAAAAAGATGAATAAATTTCCCATGCCAGTTTATGGTCTTATTATCATTTTGCACTATAGCAATGTTGTGCAGAAACACCCGTCCACAATAGTGCGCGGATACATGTACTACAAATGCATGTACTAATAGTGCATTGTTTTGCAAACCAGTCAGGTTTATTAGTGCATTAATCTGAAAAAATAGCGTTTGCCTGCACTTTGTTTTATCAGCTCTGTGATGGACTGCTGATCGCGAACAATAAATACAAGAGGCTGTGTTGAGTTTGGAGTGTTTTCCCTTCACACTAAACTGTGCATTCTGCCATTTGTGTGGCATGTGCATGAAGCAGCCTCGGGTGGTTTGAATGAGTCGATGAGAAGAATTCAGTGTGAAATGGGAACCGATGCTGCATAGAGGTGTTCCAGTCCCACAGGCTGTGCAGTAGAGCCGTACTGGACTTCACTGACTCATGCTCGCCTCCCACCCCATTTCCCTCGGTCTCTCCATTTCACTCTCTCCCTCTCACCTGATTTCTCTCTCCCCACCTCGAGACGCCTTCCAATTTCTCTCGCTTTTTTAATCGCATCCATTTTCCTTCGGCGATTCTCCCTGTGAGTAAAACTCTGAACTATACTGAGAATTTTGCTGCTCTTAATTATTGCATAATAATGAACGAAGTCTCTGCTCCAACTCTCCAGAGCGGTCCACGCTGATCTTCACCGGAGAGACCGGTGGCTTACCGAAGGCACTGCTACTCACCCACATCAGTCTCATCAAGAGCTGTGGTTTCGCTTCACTTACAGCTTCATATGAGAGCTTAATAGAGACTGATTCATTGATATGCTAGCCAAACTGCCCAGGGATTTGGTAGGACACGCGCAAGCAGAGAAAAGAGAGTGACAAAAACAGAGTGAGAAAGAGATTGAGTGAGAGCAGAAGGGAGAGCGGGAGAAAAAGCCAGTGACACTAGATTTGCAGTCACACATTGAGATGCCAGGGATGATAAAACCGTCTCTCTCAGACAGGCGACTGTGATAGACTTGATTTTGTCCACTCACACCCACAGCCCCGCCTCCCTTTATTGTCGCGCCGCTCTCCCTCGCTCTTCTTCTCTCATTCACTGACTGGAACATGATGAAAAAGAGCAGGAGAGAGATGAGCAGCGGGCCCGGTCTCGCTAGGGGCGAGGGAACGCATTTGACAAAATCAGATCAGGTCGGTCAAAGGTGAAGCCTGCCAGTTTCCCTGTAGGGCGGGAATGGTATCAACACTGCGCGGCTGACCAGAATACAGACGCGCCGTAGCTCAAGATGATATGGTGACGCCAGAAAATGTCACTAACTCCAGCAGTGCAACACCCCCATCTCCAAGAGTGAAAATTCACATTTTTATCTAAACCCACTCATAACATCTATACATTTTCACAGCCCAACCTAATGAATCAATTTAAACTAGATTAAATCCTCTAACTCGCTTGACTGTTTAAATGATATTAGCAATGTAATTAAGTGCTCAATAGCTATTACCACAGCTGCCCATAAAACTGCACAATTTGTATCAGGCAGATAAAAGACAAATCAGACATGATTGTATGGGTCCTTATCGTCTTTGTCATTGTGGTAAGATTTAAATTACCCGTTTTTTTATTTTTTTGCAGGTCTTCTATTTGATCAGATCTGTCTTCTTGCGATGGGAAGTCATCTGACAGTGGATTTCGGCACCTCATAACACTTTTATATGCAACACCTCTTCCAGTCAAAGCACCAATTAAAGCCATTATGCAGTGTTCAGCTCACTAATAGCTTTATTAGAGGGCTGGAGCGAGCTTATTATGGAAGGTTTCAGTCAGAGAAGGGGTAGAGAGACTGATCTTTGCATCTGCATGCTACGTCAGCCTCAGAGAGAACCATAAATTAGCACTATGAGGTGAGAAGGTGGGGGGGGGTATCAAGTGAGAATACTCTGTTCTTTAAACCGGACAATGGTTGAGGTGGTATCCAACCACATGCATAGTCATGATATCAGGCTCACACTTCCTCATCAAGGCCCATCACCATGCCTCATCTTTAATCATCAGCAGAGGGAAGGTCATTACCAGAGTAAATTACCTATTTAGCATTTGATTATTCACTCATTTCAGAGAGACTGCAGTTTACTTATGTATATATATTTCAAATTGAAAGATAATACAACTGTTCACTTGACGGCAACATTTTACGTGGTATACTATCACAGTAATTTCCACTCCAAATTAATTTCCTTTGAGCATTTCTCAATTGTTTTTTGTTTTTTTTTGCATTCCTTTTTTGATCTCTGCACCTCCTCCCCGCTTCCCTCCATGTCCGTGTCCTCAAAAGGCGATACAGAGTGAAAATGGTAAAGGTTCAGTCTGCACATTTGCATTTATGACAGATGTTGAATGATAAAGCACGCTGACTGTCCAGTGAAAAGCTAGGTGTAATTCATTCCCTAAACACTCACACATACAGACGAGTAAAATTCACACACTCCTCATCTGTGTGTATGAGTGTCCATTTGTCTCTCTCTTTTACACACACACTGTCTCGCTCTCTCACACACACGCAGACACTTTTTTTTAATCTTATATGACAACTGCAAAGAGAGCACATCCTTATACAAATAAATGTGAAATTTGGACATGAGATGGCAAGGCATCCTCACCTTTGCACATTTTTTTTTTTCTGTAGCCAAATTATGATGCACAAATACACATAATTACATCCAAACAAACAGGCACAAACACTAACAGCAAATAAATGCATGCTGCACTTGAGATGCTGACCTGCTTCCTCATTACTGGTATGGGTCAAGTTGAACAACAGAGAAGGTCTGATTTATACAGGCACTCATTGTTACTGCATCTGTAGGAGGCTCAGAATATCTCCTTTATTGTGTCTGGTGAGGTTTACATTACTGTTTATGGTATGCAGCCCCATTGTGATTCGTGGCACAGTCATGATATTCCCTCCCCCACCTTGCCAAAATCATGACCATTTACAGTTTCGAGCATTTGTCATCTGTTGCCTTTCTTGTCTACCTCACTGGACGCGCAAGGCCAAACAGTACTAACCGAATAGCCAGTGGTGTATGTGCCCAATTTCCATCTCTCTCTCATTCCGTACATCTCCCCCCAACCCTTTTCAAATGGTGGCTATGAATCTTCATTGTATCCAGTGGTGTGGAAAGCAGCCCGTTCCTAAATGACTATTGATGATGATGCCACACTGTAAGGAATGTGAACACAGCACATGGAAATGGTATGGCAAGCCTGGAGGACTAGAGAGTAGGTGTGTGGGCGGGCTGGGGTTTGGGGAGAGGAAGTGCATATGTAGCCTGAAGCCAGAATGTAAAGACACCCCACCAAGGCACAACAAATGCCATAGACTAGATCTTTCCATGGATGTATGGTGTGGAAAAAATTGTGTCTTTGCTCTGTCCAGAGAAAAAGGAGAACATCGCTGGAGGCCAATTTTAATGTTTCCTGGTTTAAAAGCATTTAATTTCTTTAATTACCGAATCTCAGATAAATAAAAACAGACATGTGATATATAATACATGACACTGTATGGCAGTAGACATATCATGAGGCAAAGACATATATATATACACATACAATTGTGCATACACACATGCAAACATATACACACACACACAAATACGCATGCTCGAAATCGCTAAAATCAACCATGATATTTGTGATTCTCATTGGTGCAAATACAGATCAAATGCATAAATTGCAGTGTGCAATTTCGGTCTTTCCCCTTGCATTATTCAGAGGGCTGACCTTCCTGCGTGCTTGAAAGCGTAGCTGTTGAGGCGAAGAGGGGAGAAAGGTGGATTTATTATCAAACAGACTAAATAAATGGTGTCCATGGTCTTCCAAAGATCAGGCTCCTCCCCAACATTTTCTTTCCCTTGCTGCAGGAAGCAGCTGAAGCAGGTAGCTTCTGGTGCTCATGTGCACTGGTGATATCCTAAGATAAACACGATGCACACCACCCACCCAAGGCCTATAGAGTTTGTCCTTGGTTATGAGAGCTGTGAAAAGTTATTCACACAGATCAAGAATCATCAGTCTAAGAGCCTTAAAAGAGATAGTGTTGATGCTCGGAGCCTCTGCTGAACAATATGGATGTCATCCATTCAGAGCCATTGAAAATTACACTGTAGTGCATGTTAGTAAATATGGACAAACCAAAGGAAAAGTCCACCTTTGACTGGTCAAACATGTTGCTTTGAGTAAGGGGCATGACAGGCTTTTTCAACTTGTAAAACATGCTTTTTTGCTGTTACCAGTGCTACTTCTATGGTTATTGCTCTCTCCAATGACATGTAAAATCAATGACTGGATGAAACACGTCCAGTTGCCTGGGGGATGCTGAGAGGCATTTTGGGAAACCTTTTCTCCATATGTTGATTGTTTATTTTTTATTGCACTATTCCCTTTTTGTCATGTGTATCTTTACTCTGAATTTTGTATTTGTGCAACACTTTGTAATGTTTTAAAAGGAACTTTACAAATAAACTTTTACTTACTTACCTACTTACTGATAAAATCATGTTTAGGAGAGTGGAATATTCCTTTAAAGAGATTCTCATCCATATAGTGGTATTTGCTAAACTCTATACGAATTTAATAGATCCACCAAGTTTGACCTGTCAATATTTTCCTTGCCACAAGGACAAGCGTAGGTGAGGCCGTTGCGTAGCGATACAAAAACAAAGTAGCTCAACCAGTTAGCAAGCAAGAGGGCAGGAAAGGAGCACTGATAATGAATCTCAAACAAGTTTGTTGGACATCCTTAAAAACATTTTTTCAGCTTTGGGTCACCGCTAAACTCAAAATCAAAATCGAACTCAAAAAATGAATATAGAGTAGCAAGTAGCACTATTTAGGTAAGAACCAAATAATCACTTTAAGATATCTACAATATTTTATTTATTTTTCTGTTAGCTATGCAGGAAATGACTTGCATCCTCTTTTCACTCAGCCTGTCTTAAAATTCTGCCACCATGTCCTGAGGCGTACAGCCAGTACACATGTCCAATATGCCTTTGCAGTTGAATACAGTCAAACAAGATCACCTGAAGACACTGATGTGACTTAGCGTGAAATCAGGCTGCAGGCTGCTCCCAGCCACTCTTCATACCTTCCAATCCACACGGTAACATTGCCACTTCAGTTTCTGTCCCAGCCTCCACACCACTGCAACCCCTCTTTACAAGGAGCATATCCCAATTCTCTCACCAAGGCCACAAAGTCAACCACCACAGAACTTTATAGACTCTGACGGGGAATACTAGACCTTAATCAGAACCTTAATATACTACCATACGTACAAATCTCCCCATGCAACATGAAAGCCCAACAGCAAGTGCCACCACTTTTTCTTCCCCTCTCTCTCTCTCTCTCTCTCTCTCTCTCCCTGCTCCTCTCCCCTGGAGTGGTGATGTTGAATAGCACAAAGAGGAAGGCAGTCGTGTCAGAGAAGATTTTCTGGAGGCCTTGACAGAACGGATGGGTCTCCATTACTGTAATGAGGCTGCAGAAATGGCCGCCGCGCTTCCCTCATTTACGCCATCTCAGCCCGCGCCTCCTCCAGGGGATACGCTCTTTCCTCTATAATAGCCTACTCAGTCTTCCTTTACTCTCTCTCGTGCTCCTTGCACTCCTTCCCCTTTTCCCATTCCACAATTTTACAAGAGGTGTGTACATTTGTATGTGGGTGTAAAACAATGTGTGTGTGTGTGTGTAAAGGGAGAGATGATTGTATTTTAGACTATGAGGAGCAATTGGCTAATTGGGAATGCTGGTATAGGTCCAGCCACCAGGTTTCCATGGCGCTGCCCTTTAGATAATGCAACATCTCAAAGGTGACCCAACATTCCTCTACAGTGGGTGCTAATTTAGTAATGTGGCGTTTTTTGAGCTTGGCCGTTGCTGAGTGGCAGAACAAATCCACTATTGGCTTCAATCGATCATGTCTAAATGTGAGCCGTACATTGATCATTGCGGGGACGTTCACCTGCTGCTACCGAGATGAAAGGAGAGGAGAATATATGCGATCATTCATTTATTCGCTCGCTCAGGCCATGATGTAAATGGTGGAGAGAAAGAGAGAAAGACAGAGAGGGAGAGAGAGAGATCAGAGTGAGATTTCATTTAGGAGTTTGCTGTTTTTTTCTCATCGCCACAGTAAAGAACTACCCACATAATCGCTTTACCTCGCTGGTGCAGAATGCCAATTGTCTACTCACAACCCTCCCAGTGCTTGAAAATGCTCTGCTCAAAAATATGGGACACTTTGTGGGTGTAGGAAGGGTGAAGATATATCTGCCGTCAACTAGGTTGATGTCCTGTTGGCCAGCATCACAAGAATTGTGCTGATGTCTCTCCATTCTTCACCCGACATCCACACTTACAGTACATTTTTCAAAGACTTTTATCCATTGCTTTGCTGCTGGACAAAATTTGTCCCTTTGCTCAAGCAGAGATTCATCATAGACAATGTTGGAACTGGAGACAATAAGGATCAATTTCACCGCCGTGATTTTTTATTTTTTTTTCCCTGTGGTGAAAGTGGTGGAAGCTGCATGGGGAAATTTAACGAGCACATGTCAATCAAACAGGTGTGACCTTTGCTATTTTTGTTCTGTCTGCTAACCCAAACACAAAACAGGAGTAGAGATGGATGGAGCATTCACAGTTGTTGATTGTGTGACAGTAAGACACACACACACACACACAACCATAGTTGGTGGGAAAGTTGACTATTCACTCCAGTGTGAGCAACAGCATGGGATTCTCACTCTACTATACTTTTCTTTCACATAACAGGTTGGTAAATACAGGCTTTACACAAAGGAATGGTTATATTTGATTCAATTCAGTAAATTAAAAAAAAAAAAAAACTATTCATCCCCGAGCGGCAATTTGTTGTTAGGCATACAGAAGCCCAGAATTATAGAATAATTCCAGTTACTTTCATTTTGGTTCTTATTTACTTAAAGTTTATACCAATGCAAAGATTGATTGTGTCCAAAATTACATTACACTGTGTGGAAAGGACTAATTTTTTAAAGATTTTTCTTTCTGGCATTTTTGCTTATGTGAAAGTTGCAGAAGTGAGAGACAGGGAGGATAAGGCAGAGACAGGCAACAAAAGTTTCAGGACAGATTCAGACCTGGGCCACGGTGACACGGCCTGCTGCCATTGTTCACTGAAAGGACGCATTTTAATTCCATTTTGGATAAAATTGAGATGAAGCACTGGCCACTTATGTGTGTTGGGCAGCAGCACTCCCAGTGACCTGGAGGCTACAGTGAAGTAAGTGATGAAACGGTCAACATAAAAAATTACCATCATTTCAAAAATAGCTGAAAAAATAGCTGACATTACCATTTAACATTTGGTCATTCCTCCCATAACAATAAAATTCCTTGAGTTATGAATATTAATTTTTAAAGCTTATCAACAGTAATGCGATTTTATACAGTATGATGTATTTAATCTCAATCATAATGTAAATTAATGGCACATGGTAATTTCACCCTGGGGTACAAGGTCTCCCGAGTAAGATCAACTAATTAACTCATTGCCAGAAGACGTCTTTTTATCAAATTTTTCACTCTAATTGGAGGACAAGATGTTCATTTTCAGTGTCTGCATAAAGAACCCCACACACAAAGTATGAATATTGTTTACAATGTATTTACTGTATAAACCACAGTAAAGATGCATACTGAAGTAGAAACGAGAATTTGTCTGAAAATTTTAAAAGGATTTGAAACATGCATTGTATGTTCATACACATAATTACATAAACATTTTATGTATGTAGTTTTTTGTTTGTTTTAAAGGTCATTACTTTGCACATTGCTACTTTCTTTTAAATGAAAAGTACACAACAAATTAAATGCATTAGTATTACTATTCTTTTATTTTTTATTGTTATTAGCCTTTTCAAAAGAACATGGGAACCCATTAAAGACATTAGCACCATGATTAATTGACTGATTGATTGATTGATTGATTGATAGGGTAAAAAAGTACACACATAAAGCATACAAAAGCATACTCAGTGCTGTAATTCTGTAGGATACTATTTGTCAATTGCCTGTCACTTTCATGTTTTGAAAGCTGCAATATGAGACTTCCATTTGGCACAAAGGAGGGCGAGGAGAGAGTTTGGTGCTGGTTTGTGAGGTTCTTAAACAATGAACAGGATATGAGTATAACCCAACTTGAGTGAGCGCTTCTGTCATAACTTTGCTTGGATGGAAGAGAAAACAAGGTAACTGCTGATATGTCATTCGAGTTATACACTACTGTTAGCTCATGTTACAAAGTTTCATTTAATTTGACACCTGAGACAGTAAATTTTGATTTCCCCAAACCAATCATCTATCTCTGCTCTGAGTGCTGACTATACCTGCACCACACTGACGCTGTGCCTACAGTTTCATTTTACAAGACGCCCCACACATCTCACTCAGTAAAATCCATGCTCAACACTCGTCTCAACAGTAAGCCACTGGCATGACAGACCAACTGACGTGAAATAGCCCACTCAGCACTTAATAATGGGACAGCTGACCCCTGTGGCTTGAAATGGCATGCTCAGCAGTTCGAAATAGGCCTTCCACCAGCAAATCACAGATGTAACTATGTACAAAGAATTCATCTAGAAACTGTAGATTCTGAATGGCTGCCCAACTATTCTACCTTAGAAATGTCATTATAGATACCTATCTTAGCTATGAGATCTTATTATACTGTATATCTGGAGTATCAAGCACCTGTGTCAGAGCTGGATTCTCTGTGTTAATTTGTTTGTCAGACACTCATCATCACTTTTGAATCGATTGTATGTCTCCATGATGTTGTTCTGGCTCTTGGTCTTCCTCTCCGCTGTGGCCAGTTATGATGTGACTCCCTGAGGGCAGTCTCAAGAGGTGAATCAAATCTAGGCAGGTGGCCAAACATTAGATTTTTACAGGTCTGATTAAGTAGGAGATAAGAGGTTGGTACATTATGTCCCAAGCTGTAGTTTTATAAAGGATTTTCTAAGGATTCGTCAGAGGCCATTAGTGCCCAAGACCTTTAGACAGAGACTGAGGTCCTGGGGTCCAGTCCATGATTATAATCCATATGTGAAAACTTTGATAACAAGGCTTTTGTAAAGGCAGTTTTTGGTTTCAGCTTATTTTTTAAATTTGAGGGAGATTTGACCTGGTCCTGATAGAAGTTTCCCAGCTCAAATGATGACAACTGTGTACCATGCTTCTGCAGCCTGATGTGATTGTGCTACCTACCGAGGCGGCATGATTTGGAAAAACAGCATGATGACAGCAACGTTGCTGGCCGGGAAAAATTGCCAGCCTCTGAAGAAGTTTGCATTATTCTTATCCTAGCAGATCATCGGGCCACATTGGTAATATAATTATGAACAACAATTCATACAATGCAGAAATATTTTATGTCTTTGGGGAAACAATCACTTCCAATTAACTGCCAGTGGAGAAGCTCTAGGCTGTACATCTGAATGCTGTTCCAGATTCTTCAGGAAATATTAAAACACTGTTTGAATGGTCCTAAGCCACATGTCTTGGTCCTGGTAGTGCTGGATTTGTTTTTTATTGTTGTTCCCTCTATATAGATCTATAAGGAACCACAACCTGGGATTTCACGCGCAAAGGACAACTACATTCAGTAGTGAATGCAGTTTTAGGTCATTTGCTGTTTCTAAATATGATTATGATGGTAAAGTTGCGACATCTTGACAGAGTGTGGTGATGTCTGAATGGTGTTGACTGCTGTTTGGGGAAGGTGTTTGTGAACAATACACTTTAGCTCCAGGGCATGACAGACCCCCAATGGGAACCTTGATAGATGGAGGGAACAAAGAGAACACAGTGGGCGGGAGCAGGGGGGGCACAGCCAAAAAAAGGAGCAAGCTGGTGTGTAGGATAGGTGTGTAGGTGTCTAGTACGCTTAAAAAATAAATGACAGGAAGAAGTGCAGTTGAGAAGTGGTCCTGCTCCTGAACCTAGGCTACTGAAGCTTTAATTCACAAGACAAAGGCTATACCATCGACTGAATGTGCGTTTGGGATATTTAATGGCCCAAATATGATTGTGATGCCAAAGTTGCACTATCCTGAGAGAGTCTGATTATATTTGACAGAAATTTGGGGAAGGTGTTGGCATGATGGAGCCCCAAAGCCTTCCTGTGGAACAGAGTTGGCTGAGCAGTGTGTGGATCTCGCAGACCCGAATGAATGTTAAAATGGTAGGCTTGGGATTATCATGATCAGCAGCCAAAGACTTGGATTAGGTGCTCTGGGACTCCATGGTGGCATGTTGTTGTGGCAGCTTTGATATTAAAGGAGTGACCAGAGAAAAGGCTCTGGAAGTTTCTGGATTCAAAGAGAACTTGGTTTAAGTCATAGCGAAACCAGAAGCCGGTAGCAATGAGGCTTTTTCGTGGATTAGGAGTGGATCAGTTGGAGCAGCATTCTGAGCTGGTCTGAAAAGGATGAACTTTGCCTCGGGCTCAAAGGGATCAAAGTTGAGGATAGGTTGGAAAAAGAATAGACGGGCTGGTTTGCTCTGGCTGGTTATTGATTGTTGTAGAAAACCAAACTATCTTGGGAGAGGAAGTCCAAAAAGTAAAAAGACAAGCAGAGACACGGATTTCGATATGCGAACAATACTGGAATCCATGTTTCTGCAAGAGGTGTAGACCTAGCTAACTAAACCTGTTGGACTTGGTATTGTGCCTTTGATTCTTGGCTTCACGATGGCGGTGTGGCACGTGGTGTTTGTCATGATGTTGTCACTGTTTGTCATGTTGCATGCACTGTTTGGATTCTGAGGAGAGGAATGTTTGACTTAATTTACAGATGGATAGATCAAAGTGCATCTAGCTCTTAATGCTATCTAAAAAAAATTTAAAGGCAGTCCGAAGTTGACCTAGTTGGACCGTGACAGTGGAGTACTCTCAGTGGTGTTGCAGGTAGTCTCAGGTGACTAAAGCTGGAAAAGCATGACGAAACAAAATGTCTTCTTGTCTAAATGAGTAACCTCAGAATGTAGAGGATTCTTCAAGAAGAATGATTCAAAGTTTTGGCGGGAAACAAGAGAAGGATTGGTCGGAATGGAAGCGAACAGATGGGCAGTTGAGTTCACGCTGTACATCTTTCAGAGACGAATCAGCACAGGGATGGTGTTCTGATTGAGTGTCTGGTATGGCCGGTTCACTGTTGATTCCTGCAATTCTTTGGCTGCCAGATTTTTTTGCTTTTGTGGAGCAGAAACCCGGGCGCTTCTGCTGCTAAAGAGTGTATCTTTGTTCTGCTGAACATTGCTAATTATCACTTCCACCTCTGCCTCAGAGAAATTCTTGTTCTTCTTCCTTTTGGATACCATTTCGTGCATGCGAATGTGAGTAAGTGGGTGTTCTGCTGTGCTTATGTATAGTCTTAGGGAAGACAATTATGGCAAAATATGATAATTAAGTTCACGTGAACATACTTCCAGTTTGCAAGTAATTACGATTTATCAACATATGCATGTGGGTATAAAGGGAATGCCACAGCTCCAGATGTTTGATAAAAATGGTGAAAGTTTTTAGCTCATACACATATATGAGGAAACTTACACAACCCTTACCCTCGAGAATTAATGTTTTTGAACAGCTGGCTGGCCAAATTTGGTAAAGACCTGGACTAGACTTCTTAGATAAGTGGTCCACCCTCTGGCCGGTTGGACTGAATAGCCTTCTCCCCATTGCCATGGTGCACTTTCTGCAAGCAACATTTCAAAACTTTGCAATATGCAGTATATCCAATTAAAATAGTCTCTCACTATCAAATTATGCACTCCTTTTTTTATTTAATTATAGTAACCTCCAATTACATGTACATAATACCAGCCAGTAACCCCAGCAGTAATTAGTGTCTGAAGGTTGGCCTCATCAATATTAGATCACGCTCAACTAAAACAATGCTGATGAATGCCCTTTTTAAACAGCACAGTTTTGTCACGATGGGTCTATGAGAAACCTGTTGTGTTTTTCTACCTCTCAATACAGCCCTTCCATCAAGCTACTTTAGCTCAGACATCACCGGTACAACAAATAAAGCTGGAGGGTGCTGCTTTATTATGCTCTATTCATAATGTTAATCCCAACACTAACAGCAATTTTGCATAATTTGATGTCCTTGTTTTGAATCCTTTTACAACTGAAAATAAATGAGCCAGTAAACTCCTGCTGACACCTGGGCGATGGTCAGCCTCGGCGTGTATTGCCATACACCGCTGACAACACTGTATACTGAAAGGATGAGAGACTGAGACTTTATTGTTCTTGTTGTTTGTTTATTTTTGTTTGTTTTTTCTATACGGTTATACTCAGGTTATACAGGTTATACTTACTGTGAATTTTATTGTGCACTTAATGTCAAACATTTTCCATGTGTGCTCATTTGTACATCAAGCGATCTCGCACTGAAAATGCTCAGCAATGACTTGGCAGCTCATGTTACCCAGTTTGGCTCTGCCTTTCGCTGCAGTGGGCCTATTCAGAGCTTGTAGCTACAGCTGTTACTGCACCCACAGCAACTATGCCCATTTCAGTCAACTGCAGCTCAGAGCTTAAACCAAGCAGAATTTTACAAAGATGAGAATGCCAATGAGTTTTTAAAAATAATGACTCCTCCCTTTCTGCATGGCCTACTGTGACCTCTGGGCAGTTTTTAGAGCTGCAAATATTGGACGTGGTTTTAAACCTGAGGCTTTTGTGGATCCATCAAGCCTCATTCTATCCATGTGATTAAGTAAGTTGCTGTAACAGCCTTCTCTGTTTACTAACATTTTTGGAAGCTTATTGTCATATTTTGTATTATTTTGTAACAAAGATGCTTTTTGCCCTTTTGATTTTTGCTTTTTTTCTGTTTAACCAGAGATCCATCTATTTAAACTTACAAATAATATTAGATAGATTGATAGATTGATTGATTGATTTTTGGCCTGTCTTGATCACCTAGCTTTACACCCAAAGAAGACCTTACCTTGTGTTGAAAAGCAACTAAATTGTTGAACTCTCCCCTTGTCACAGCTTATTGAAAATATTCTGTTTTATTTTTTTCCCTTGATTTTGCTTCTATTTAGACCTTATGTCTAACTTGGGCCCTTTTCCACAGACATCTCCTGCCGCTGGGGGGAACTGAGCCCTCAAAACATCCACCCATTATCGCCCAGTGTTGCACTCCAAAGACGAACATCTCTTTTCTCATCCCACGTTGTAACCTCTCCTGAGACTCCTGCTTTTTGGAATCTGAGTCTGTTTTGTGATGTTTGATTCCCCTGAGAATGTTTTATCCATTTAGTGTCGAATTTTTAAGGTTAAATATGTGTTTACTTTGCAACATGTTTATTTTTACACATTGATAATTTGTTTTGCCACATCCCTTAAATTAAGTAAGCCTCTGTCATGTTGTCCATTCTGCTCAAATTACTTTCCTCCATAAATATTAGATGTATAATGTTTTTACACACAACTTTTTATTAGTGGCAAAGGCCTGACCTTGCTGCTGTTCATCCAACTTGTTTTGGTGAAGCTGCTACTTGCTGCTAATGTATTTTGAACTGTCTTAGTACCCTTGTGGCTAATGTCAGCCCACTTAGCAATTTCCTCAGGGCAGCTTTCTTGCCCAGCGGCTGGCTCATTTATTTTCTCGTTTTATCACACAGGGGGTGCTTGGCCCTTTTTGTACCATGTGGCTGCACGGGTCCTGACATTGTTTCTGTAATCACTTCAAGGCAACTTCTAGACCCCAAAAAATGTCTGTATGAAGTGGTATGGCATCCGCAAACTGATCTGACAGTTTCTGCATCATTTTTAAAAGCTTGTAAAGTCTAAGCGATTCCTTCTTCCCACTGCCTTTCAAATCCATCTATTCTGAATGCTTTGCTCAAGCTAGGTATTCAGTTTTGTTCATTGGTTATTTGGTTTCGGATTATCCACACTAGCTAGCATCTTTGCCATAAAGCCCAGTGACCAGAAATACAAACACAATGGTGAAAATGAGTGCACCACAGAAGGTCAGTGTAATTCTTCCATGACTGGAATAGGACAAACTCAGTTGTCTCATGTAGTGCTGATTTAATAACATAACACCTGTCCTGTCCTCAGGCATGAACTGGCCATCCGGAAGTGGAAGAATTTTCCTGCAGTAGGCAGTTTGGATTTGTATTGGCCATTTGGTGTTTTCTTGTCTTTCACCTTTTTTTTCCCTTAAAGCCACTGCCATTAAATTACATTTAAATAATGGTTCCGCTCTCTCTCTCTCTCTCTCTCTCTCTCTCTCTCTCTCTCTCTCTCTCTCTCCCTCACACACACACACACACACACTC
>OMLF01057042.1:4563-18746 GCA_900302615.1 Holocentrus rufus | reverse complement strand
ATGCTCCTCTCTCTCTCTCTCTCTCTCTCTCTCTCTCTCTCTCTCTCTCGCTCTCTCTCTCTCTCTCTCCCTCCCTCTCTCTCCACTATTTATGAAAGCCCCCATCAAATATTCTGAAATCCTGTAATTGCTATTGCCAGTACCGCCAAACCCTTTCTCGGTCAGATTATCAACAGGTCTAGCCTGGCATAATGGATGCCACGGAAGTGTGGTTTTTATCGCGTCTTTTGGCCAGACAGATAAATTCTAAAATAATTTAAAGGATTAGTTAAAATATCGTCTGTGATGTCACATAATGAAGCTCATAAGCTCATGCAGATGGCTCTAGCTACAGCCCATGCCTTGATGATACATAAACAGAATTGATAATGGCAGGATTCAGAGGATGACAAGGCCTCTACTGAGTGTGTCTGCTATCCTATAATCAAGTCCAAATTCCATTAACAGACATTACCAGAGCCCTGTCTTCAGCAAAATTTCTCCCTCATTAAAAGGTTTAGAGACCCCTTCACTTCCCCGTATCCACCCCCACTCGAAAACATGCTCCTGCCTAATTCATTTACTCATGCTTCCTATACACACCAACAGTATAATTGCAGTGGTAATGAACGTGCAAAAGCAGCAAATTGGGATGGGAATAACATTAGCAACCCAGCAACGCTCGCTACTCCTTCTAACCATCATCCCTCAATGTAAGCATGTGCAGACCCACATGCATACAGGAAGGCAGAGCGAAAATGAACACAACTCCTACCTCTGCTCTAGTATCACAGCTCGGTTTTTAGGCCTGATTCGGGAAGCTCTTTGCCAGTGTGCAGCTGGCACTCTGGAGGCCAAAAGGGGGTCCACAGGGATATCTCTGCCCTCTGTAGTCAGCTATGCAAAGCCGCAGCTGAAGGTCACACAGCTTAGGTCACGCGGTAAAAAATAAGCCCATTACATGTTTATCAACAACAGAAAGAAAATAGGGGGAGCTTTCAAAAAGCAATTACCCATGATATTCCAAAGTTGCATAATGGCACTCGTTTTGCATGGCGGGGTTGGAGGGCGATATTAGAGCCAGAAATGGGAGCAGTTTTGATCAGAGGCTGAAATGGATAAATGGGAGTGAGTATGAAGGAATGGATAAACAGTTCGAGACTTGAAGTAAATACATTTCAAAGAGACGGGTGAATCATGCCGGGAAATAAGAGTCAGGAAGCGAGGATCACCATATTGTGTGCTACAGCTATTGAAGTTTAAATTTTTAAAAAGTGGGGCTTTTCATCTAAGGAAATAAACACGTTAAATGTATCAAGAGGTAAATTCCCCTTAATAAAAATACACAAGATTGAAGACAGAAATTCATCCATTCATTCATTTTTACGACCCACTTAATCTGTTCCCAGGTGGACTAGAACCAATCCCAGCATACATTCAGGGAAAGCCAGAAAAAACCTAAGATAGGTTGCCATTCCATCACAACACAGTAAGACAGACAATCACTCACACTCACAGTCACACCTATGAACGATTCAGAGGCTCCAATCTACTTGACTTGCATGTTTTTCTCATGTAAGTGGAAACAGGAGCCATGCGGATCCACGTAAACACTGAGAAGAAAATGCAAACCTCTGTGTGATTTCTTGCGGTGAGGTGAAACCACTGAGCCACCAAACACCTAAAACAGAAATTAAAGTAATTATGTAGATTTACTGAACAAAAAAAGGAATAACCACTGAGCCACCAAACGCCTGAGACATAAATTACAGCAAATTATTTTATAGACTCACTGAACAAAAATGGTTTCTTTGCACAGCTCATGAGCAGACACAGCACACTCCGAATCCATCTGTACTCGCTGTTAATCTGTGGAGGTTTTCCGTCGCTAACCTCAGCAGCTCTGGATCTAATATGCCCTAAATTTTTTCCTTCTTTGCTGCTAGGTATAGATCTCTGATCCTCTAACCCAATTAATGCTATGCATTTTGCACGTAATGAGGCAACCGCATCAGCTTCATGTGGGCTTGCATGTGCCTTTTTCTCAGAGGAGGATGCAAGGACAGGGATTAAATTGCATTAGCTGCATAATTATTTCCCTTGAAATGGCTCATGACAAAAATTAGTGCTGTGTGCAGTGATGAACTGCTGTGAACATTCCTGTGCTCTAGATAACCTTTTACTTTTTTTATTTCTCATTTTTGTATGTCTTTCTCTCTGTATAGTTCTATTTACCTATAAGTCTTTTTTTCTGTCTCTCTTCACCTTTTATTGACACTCATTCATACACGTACATAGTATAACCACACACATACACACCTGTATACACATGGGAATATGAATCTCACACATATGATTAAAACCTATTTCATGGATGCATGCTTTCTCCAGCCCGTTCAGTATGATGCAATGCAGCGAGACACTGTGAACTATGATTAATGGTTATTTGCCTCCTGTGGTTGAGCATAAAGAGAGGACAGTGTATTTCTTGTAAAAGGATTGGAGACCTAGTCTATCCCGAAAGGTTTTGTTTTACTGAGTTTCAGGATTTGGAACTAAGTATCTGGCAAAAGCTCCAAATTCTTACTCAGCCAACCTTGAAAAAATAGCACATACTGCAGCATGATTACGCCTCTCACATTTTTACAAACTGTCACAAAAACAACAAGCAGAGGACACACATTGCTTCAGGGAAGAAATATGCATACTAAGATATTGTTTTCTTTGAAAATACATTGGAGACCTTTTGCTTTGGTATCTTGCCTTCTGAGTATTGTTTTTGCACTGCTAAGCACAGCAACATGTCTTAGGGTAGGTGAGAGTGACACTGTCAGTACTGAAGGCAGAACATTAGTCAGCTATCGCTCAAGTGACAAAACCAATTAGGATCACCTAGAGAAATTTGGTTTAGGCTTGCAATTACATATGCTTGATAAGCATTATTACCCAGGCTAGGTGTTATGTTTGTGTGCAGAATTATCTTGAAGGACCTCTAACATGATTCCCATGGTGAGGCTGAGAAGCCGAATAAATGTTCTATCTCTAATTCATTTGCAACAAGGCGCAGAGGTGTGGCACACCGCGGTTGAATGTAATCATCTCTTTACTGGGAAAACATTCCTGCCTGCACTGCCCTGCTTAAGATTCACATAAATCCTACAGCAATCCCAAGTCTGTAGTATTTCTGGTTGGGGAAATAAATAATATATAAATGTGAACACTCTAAACCTGTGAGAAAAATAATATAACAATATATGTATGATTGACTGGCAAAAAACACAGCACTGTGACATAAATCTGGTTTCTCTCTCTCTCTCTCTCTCTCTCTCTCTCTCTCTCTCTCTCTCGCACAAACACACACACAAACACACATAGCCCAGCTGCATAAAAGTAGCATAACTCAGTGAATCCGTTGACTGTTGCTGAAAAGTGTTGATTCAATGTAGAATTTGACTTAAACGCACTTTAACACAGGCGAAACTGATGCTACTTTAAGAAGGGAGGAGGAAGCTCAAAACAAGGTAGGGAGCCATACTGAAACTACAGGAATCTATTTTAACTAAGAGAACCATTAAAACTAATTGCTCCCCTTAGCTGGTTGCAACTGTTTAGCGAGCAGCATCTGATTTAACATATCCAGACAAACAGTAAGTGTTCCTTTTGCCAAGTCCGTACCAGTTGTGGAGCCAGAACCACACCGATGTGGTGCTTTGCTGTGCATGCTTAATTAAATTTGTGCATCGATTCTCCATTGATTTCTCCTTTAATGCATCTCAAGTGTATTCTTGTTTTACTGTGGATCATCATGTGAGGGTAACCCAGACATCACTGAACTCCGACATTTATCTCACCTTTTTTTTTTCTCCTACACATGAACATGTGAAAAGGATGCTCATCAAATCTTACCTTGAGTTGATCCCTTGAACCGTTTACGTTCAAGGTTTATTAATAATGACATCCTGCGCGTGTTGTCGAGGTGCGCTCACACAGTGTACAGTGCTCACTACAGTGTACACTTCAGAATAGATGAATGTGTAGGAGTAGAAGTACCGATGTAGTAAAAAAAAATGAATATTTCAGCTTTTGCTATCCTTCACAACCACTTTCTAACTCAAATTTCCAGCCTGCGCTTGTATTGGGAAAACAAAACAAGAGGCTCTTATGATTCGCCATTTCCGCAAATGCTATTAGCAATATTACATTTTGACTTTCTACCATAATGTGAGTTGGAGATGCTGTTTAATGTATGCTCAGCAAAGAAAACCACCTTGTTCCACTGATTTTATCATCCTAAAGTAAAATGGCTTTTTTAATGCCGATGATGTGAACGTGACATTACATCGGCATTCTGTTTGCTATGTACTTAATAAGAAAATATGCCGTAAAGAGAAAAAAAAATTCATTTAATCCTAACCATGGTGCTATGGCGTGGAGTCTTATTAATATGTAATATCACTGGATTACCGGGTCTACAGGCGGCTTAGTTTGTTTGCCCAGAATAGGGCGATCATCCATGACAAGCAGGTGTATGTGCCAGTCTCCAGCTTGCGACGACATTAACGAGATCCTCACCTGGGAGCCAGACATAGAATATCAGACACCGGGGGGAAAGAGGGCCGCTGATTGAAGCAGATATACATCCACATCTTTCTGTGTACACATGGACACAACATCATTGCTGAGGGCTGTTACACTCGTGAAAACATATGTTTTTCAAAGCTCGCATCTCCATTTGTGCAGAGAGACCAGCCTGCATTCGAAAAAAATAAAGGAGGGGGGAGGCAGGGGGGTAGGGGGGATGCTTGTCCATTTGTGTTGAGGGCAGCAGGCATTTGGAGATGACTCATATTGTCACAAGGGAGGGAGGATTTTGGGAGAGAGAGAGAGAGAGAGAGAGAGAGAGAGAGAGAGAGAGAAGACATTGGTACCAAGGTTTTTTGGCACCCAACTAGAGGGCAGGTGAAAGAAAACAGAGTTCTTTCTCCTATTGTTGACATTCATTCCATGAGCTTACCAGGGTGCTACAAGTTCAACTAGGGACTTGTGACCATCCATTCTGTTACAATACCTTATAAAATGGATGCACTCTATCTGCAAAGGCTGCATTCACTGTATACAGATGGTACACACTGCTTTTGCTCTGCCTACTGTCCATGCACACACACACACACCGTCTCTGAGAGCCCATAGCTTCATGTATTTCCACCCCTATATATCCCAGTATCAGCATTTAGTGTGAACTTGAATGTGTTGTGCAGTGCAGTGAAATGCCTTCTTCCTGGCACCATCAAAGGAGGGCGAGGACTTCTGAGTCCTGCCTGTCAAAATTCAAATGGACCCTTTGGGAGCAGTGTCATTCATCTCTCCTCAGTCAATAGCTGGCAGCTCTGTCCCTCCATTGATTATCAACCGTGAGGGAGGCAAAGACGGACGACAGGCGGGCCTTTTGTTCCCTCCACAGAAGGAGGAGTGCCGGCAAAATAACTCGCCACAATTAAAATCTCAATACATCAGTGGGAGTTAAGTTTATGGTTGAGACCAGCTGTTATCTAAACCACTCAATGAAAAGGAGACAGTGGTGGTTCAAATACAGAGAAATATGCGTGGTGCCAAGTATGATTACCTGCTTCGTCTCTCTTGGTGACACTCTTGTTTACCGCGTCTTCACTCCTCTCTCTCTCTATTTGTTTGCAGATTCATGCTCATCTTTTGCACTGCTATAACTGTTAGTCAACACGTGTGCCCTGAGGATTTGTCTTTATTTAACTCCGTGGCATGTGGGCATTTAGCTATAGAAATTCACTTTAAGACTAGAATGGTATTTGTTGGAGCTACATTTGAATACTGGAGTGGGAAAGGTAATGACAGGTGGAAAATAACAACACACATTTACTCAAGTACTGTACTCAAGTGCAGTAATCAAGTGCAGTTTTGAGGTACAGGCACTTTACCTGCATGTTTACACTTTTTATAGTTGTGTTCCACTACATTTCAGAGGTAAATATTGTGCCTCTCATTGCACTGCATTAAATGGCTGCTTTTACTATTGAACTTGCAGAGTAAAGTTTTACATGCAAAACATATGTAACCAGGTGAAAATGGTTAGAAAACTGATGCTAACCCAGTGAGTCTCATGAGTGATGTTTTTGTACTTTTTCTGGTGTTTGCAGATTTGCAGCACGCGTGTTGAGTATACAGTGCTCTGCAGTGGGTGTGATAGACCACTAAACTGAAGCAGTTCACATATAGACTGCTAAAACCACACACAGTTATGTGTAAATGTTTTATGGATGTATGGAGTGTACTCAAGTATATGCTTATTGTGCCAAACACAGAGGGGAGATGAACACGGTCCCACATGTTTATCTTGGTGGGTGTGCTGCATGTTGAGTGAGTTGAATCTAAAATACGCCTACGATAATGAGCATAAGAGAGTTTATTTTCACCATTTGCTACTGTAAGAGATTATTTTGATGAAAATGTATAAAGTGATGTACTTTGAATTATTCAACTGTGAAGTGTTTAATATGAAGTGAAGGCTATTTACCGAGCTTCAGTGGTCTAAGAAATATACATTTTGTTGTATCATGTTTCACTTATTTCTATACCAGGTTTGAGAGGCCTTTATCATCTATTGTCTGTTGATTATTGACTACTGCCAATTAGCCTAACTGCAGTCTGTTGTCTATTGCTGTGAATACTAGCTTGAGTTAAAGGTTAAGCTTTACAGTGTTAGCATTAAATGACAAGTGTTCAGGGAGAGGATTTATTTATGAGAATATCTTGCCTTTGTCCTTTTTGCTCTAACTGTAGAGTAAATTGAGCTCTTTATTGAGCACCTTATGTTGATGGTGCCTAGGCCGGGTTAAAGAGCCGCATCTGGCTATAAGCTATTTGCTGTTAAAGCAAAACACGTAGAGGCTAAGACAAAAATTGTTTTCTCTTATTTATGTTGGACACTGAATTTTCCTCGCATACCCAAAATTCCAGTAAATGAATGCAGGCCCAAAAATTTATTGTGTGCCCTGCTCCTTTACATATAACCTGGCTGCACATAAAATAAGCTCATAAAATATGATGCATTAATCTTTAAACTACTTAACTGTATATGAACAAGGTCAATCTAGTGCCACCTGGACCACCTACATTAAAATACTTGTTACAGGGTGATGCATCAACACTGTGAAAGGAGCCATTCTTCATTCTTCTTTTACCTTTTGTACATCTTACCCCTAAAACATCTATATGTTTACATAAGTAAATCTTTGAATGCAGAACTTTTGCTTTTATTGGAAAAGTAACACTAAAAAAGAATGGAAGTAATCATTCAACATCAATAGAGAAGCAGCCGAACTGATAAGTGGAATGAGCATACAGGGGCTGGGTTCTGGGTCAAAGGTTAAAGAAAGCTAAGTGGCAAAGGTCAGAGAAAAGGTCAGAGCACTTGTTATGCTTTAACCCCACAAATGATTGCTCATCACTTTCAATTAAGTCTCCTTGACAAAGCAGAGAGCCAAGTGGACAAGGATAGAGCCTTGAGACATGAACTTCAGCTCACTCTGTCAAGTTTCATAGCCTCCTGCAGAATGAATCAGCAAACAAGCTGTCATAACATTAGCAAGTGAATATCAGGAGATTTGGATTCCAAATGCAGACAATGCCCTGATTTGCCAGTGTAACGCTGAATGTAACCGTGGCAACAATATGATGCAAACGCAAATGGAATTTCAGGAAAAGAAAAACATGGCGTCCAGTCTGTCAATTCTTTTTTTTTTTTTCTATATGGACATCTGCGACCTATGAATATAACATTTCAATCACACAAAAACAACCAGAGAATGCCTCCACAGCAATGAGTCCAAGCAAAATGGAACCTGGAATGAAATCCGATTTCACCCTGTATTCATGCAGCAAGGCACCGTACCTGTGTTTAATGTGAGCAGTATACAGAAAGAGGGACTTTAATGGATAGATGCAGCGAGTAATTCAGGCACTGCATGGAACCTAATGAGGGATAGAATTCAGAGAAACCAATCTCTCTTTTCCCATTGGTGGAGCCCGGTTCTTCCATAGAGCTACACTGCCCTCTAAAAGGTCTTGGGGGTACTGCACCATGAGTTCGGTTGGTAATGAACCACTCGGGCTTTGACAATGTCCCCTTTTTGTGTATTCCTAAAATGTACATGCAATGAAAGCAAACATCATTCTGTGTAAGCACTGTAGACCCAGAGATTCCACTGTCTGCATGATAGGCATGCTTTGAAATGGCAAACTTGAGCGTTTGCCACACAACACAGCCCTGAAATGTGCCTGAGGGGAAGCCAAGGAAAGCACAAATGTGAATTGATCTTTCCAATCAACATGATGAACGAGGGATGCCAAGCATTCATTCCGCAATGCCAAGTCCTCACTCTGCAGTATTGTTTCTTTCATTGTGTTTTGGGAGAGGATGAGCCTATCTCAGTCAATATGCCTATAACCACAAATGAGGCTATGTTGTTATTACACAGGTCAGGACACTTGCTATTTTCATAGGGTAGCATATGCATGAAATGTTGCTCCAGTCTCTCCTTGGCCTTATTCCGCACAATAGTGAATGATGAATGCAATCCCAGTTTAGACTAAAGGCACGGCTGATGTAAAACATTTTTGTCTCACATTACCGAATGTGGGCAGTCTTGCATCAGAGCATTTCTTTTCATTTATTCTGTATTGACCATAAAAAGTCGAGAGAGAAACCTGAAAGAGCAGGCAAGGCGTGCACATTGTAATTGCAGATGTGGAATTTAAAACCCACACAGTCTGGGCTGCAGGTCAGGGTTGATGTAGCCATTTGATCTGTTATGACTAAACTTCAAAATTTAAAATATAGTACTCTTGTTATTGCTGCCGTGATGCATATGTAAATATAGCCTCAGATGAGCTTTTATCCCCAACGTATGTTTCTCAAAGCTCATATCTATTCCATGATCTCTCTATCCACACATGTATAGACGGTATCACATGCATAATTACTTTAAATCACTGAAATATTCTGGCCACCTGTTCTATGAAAACCATGCAATGTTTACATTACAGGAGGTCACGGCAGTTGTCTTCCAGCAACCTGTGTCTAAGATTAATACTTAATGCAGCATTTCCCTCTCAATCCCCAGCACTCTCTAGAAAACAATGAACCGCAGCAGATGGCAACATCTGCACACTTTGCCTCCTATTTCACACCGCTGCATGATCACATTTCATGTTGGCTCTATGCATTTATTTCCCAACTCTTTTCTCTGTCTCTTGTTCCAGCCTGACCAACCTGTGGAGCACGCCTGCCCCTTGTTAAGTCGGTGTTACAAATGCATACACTCCATCACTCTTCTTTGATCTCTCCCAGGTAAAGCAGTGTATCTTGGTAGGGTAGTGACAATGCCTCATCTTGTTTTCATCGCTACGGTAACCAGATCGGCTGGCAGGTATTTCGCCTTTTTTTTTTCTTTTTTTTTTTCCTGCAGGCACAACTTATTGATTCCCCACTATACCTGCTGTTTATAGAATGTGCTCTTATGAAACTCAACTACCGAGCAGTGTCAGGTGTGCTTTTAAGTTGTAGTAGTTTATCTAATATCAAATTCGATAAAATTTAATAGGAGGGCTGATCAGTGTATGAACGATGTGGGCCTATTGATTTTGTGATTCCAACAGGGGCAAAAGCAATCGAAGGGCATCCTTTTACTTTGTCAGATGTCACGTAAACGGAGTACCTGTTCTCACGCGGTTTGTCTCTCCTTCTCAAGAGGGAATGTCACGGGGAATGATCCTTTAACGTTGATCAATTCTGCCACCTGACACCATCATGGGGACAATTAACTCCCATTCCAGCCCTGGGAAGGAGACACGGGCGGAAAGCTAATTCCGTGGATATACAGCCTTTGTTTTGAGCACTGGGTTACGTGCCCAAATATCTGTTCACAGCAGCATTCTGCAGCACTGTGTGTAATGTGTCTGGCACTGTTGTCAAGTGGGCTTCAGAAATTCTATCCACCCTAATGGAGTGGCTTTCAAACTTCTCTGGAAACCCGTTTGTTTTGTGACCCACACTGATTTAATGGACTATTGTGCAGGCTTATCGAGCGAAATTTTTTCAGGCCACTAACCTGTTGCAGTATTTTATTCAGCTCAACGCACATCGCAAAGACTCGAGGCAGTTTTGGCAACATGGCGTATACAATAACTTATAGGCTTATACAAAAAAAAAAGCCATTTAAATTTTTGCTATGACCTGTGCATGGGCCTCTTGTGAACACGTCTCACTGGCGTGTTAATTGTATGTCACGATTCAGGCCTCATCAAATTGCCTGTAGTGCATAAATAGTTGTTTCATATTCCACAAGTGATGACACAAGACAACAGCAGAACAGCAGCCTCCAGATGTCCCTTAGTAGTGGGTTAATAGGAAAAGCAAATGTTCAGTGTCTCTTGTTGTATGATGAAATATCACATCTCCACAAATGTATCCAAGCATTCACATCCCATTCATTCTTAATACTCTCTTCTATGTGAGCTTGACTGGACACATTTCTCCTCTGAGTAGAATCTTCCCATAATCATCTTATGCTCTCCGATTCTCTCATACACACAGCAGTGTGTGTGTGTGCAGAGTGGCCTGGAAGATAGCAGAACCACAACTGATGGAAAGAGAAAATAAGCGAGAGAGAGAGAGAGAGAGAGCGACAGAAAGAGAGGGAGAGAGGGAGGGAGAGAGAGGGAGAGAGAGAAAAAAAAAAGCAAGATGAGGATGAGCTAACTCATTCAGGCCATCTGTGCCAAGACAAAACAAACCCAGAGAGTGAAAATCATCTTATCAGGGCGATAGCAGACAAATAAAGAGAGACTGTCAAGAAATTATCGCGTTGGTATTCAAGCCATGACTTGGTGTGTCTTGTCACAATAAAACAGAGGGAATGCAAGTGGAGGCTCAGAAAGTACAAGGCAGAGAGAGAGCGAGGGAGAGAGAGAGAGAGAGAGAGAAAGAGAGAGAGAGAGAGGGGCTGTTGATGTGTTTAGCCTGCTTGCCTCACATGCCACTGCGGTGCACCTCTTCTGAAATGGCTGTATTTGAAATCATCTTTGTAGAGTTGAAGACAGTGCAGAGCTCTGTGTGCCCAGGCATGCCTGTCAGACCCAGGAAGAGCAGACTTCATGGATGAATTGTGATTGCTTATATACACAGCTACACACCAAACATTAATCACAGACACTGCTCTCTCCAGAAAAAAAAAATAAAAAAAATAGTGGTGGAGCAGAGACAGGTGGAGAGCTGTGCTGAAAGACAGAGCAAAAAGGACAGGGTGAAAAAGAAAACAAGACAGAGATACTGGGTGGAGGAAAAAAAGCGAAAGCAATATTTAGTTATAAGTTGGAACAAGACTTTATTTCGCCTTTTAGAAAAGAGTGCAGGGGAGAGAATGTGGGGAGTGTTTTGCTTGCAATTTTAATGCAAAGCACAGCTACCCTGCAACCTGTCTGAGACAGCAGGGATTGTCTCAAGTGGCACTGACAGGGACCGTCTGTGAACCTGCCTGTGGATCATCGTAAACCCTGCACCTGCTCACGACTGTATCACGGTGCCCCACCGTTTTATATTCACATTAGCATACGGTTCAACACATGCTGAATATATGCGCCATTATGGATCATAATTCATCATGTGCCCTGGGTTATTGATTATGTGCTCAGTGATAAGACAGTGGAACATGCTCATTGAATATGAATAAAACATGCACCTGCATTAATTTGTACATACTTCTAATTACTGATGAGCGAACAGACAAATAATCACAAGGGAACAAACGCCTTTGATTAAGACTTGCAGGAATGTGAAAACAGAGTGGATGAAGGGCAAAGTTAGCAGAAGCGCCGAGCCAAAGATATCTCGGGATGAGAAATGTGCACGGCATATCACTTTTCGTTGTTTGAGAGGGACTTTTTTTTTCCTGCTTTCTGGTCTAATTGACTTTCATGGCAGAAGAGATTTGTAATTAATGGTGGTTTTGTTACTCATCTATATCCCTGAACCTTGACGAGACCGGTCGATAGCGCTGCCTGTGGCCCGCCCTCCATGCTCTCTCTCTCTCTCTCTCTCTCTCTCATTGCAGCAGAATCCAGCCCCCCCACTCCTGCACTCACCCACAAGTGGCCACAACATACGTTCGCCCTCTCGCTCGCTCCAACCGAGGCCCGCTCTTCTTCAAACAAAACCAGCGACGGCCCACAGGATGGCAGCATTAAAAGTGGCCAAGCTGCTTCGACATTTGTTTTTTGGTTAACGCCGGCGAGGCCGATGGATTTTTGTGGGTGTTTAAGAAAAGGCCGGCAAACTGTCAGCTGACGGTAAAGTCGATTCCTACTCCTCTTATCTCTGGAATTAGGCCTCCTGCAGAAAACAATAAAATTAGAGATAGAAAAAATGAGCCGGCAACTTGCACCATAATGTTTCTAAGCTCCCTTCCCGATCGTTTTTTGCCATCCAGCGGCGTTATTTCACCGTTGCATCCCTTCGCTCGTTGCTCTAATGTCCCTCCCTTTATCCAGTCTTAGATCCCACCGTCTCCCAGCCCACTCCCTGGGCTTTAGACAGCTCAGGTTTTTATTTGATTTTCCATCTCATCCAGACAAGTGACAGTCTCTCAATCATTCCTCCTTGGGGTCATCCCCCCGAGTTGTCCACACAAAGAACATTACACCATCAGATTTCAGCTTCCAGGAAAAAAAAAAGTCAGAGAATGACAGAGTGAGGAAAAAGAAAACACAAAAGAGAGGGAGAGAGAGGCAGAGATGGGGGTTAATGATAGACGCTAACCACATTTTTCCTAAAAGGTCACTTCACAGACAGATGGCAGCTCTGTGCTGTTCTACTAATGTTCCCCATCATAATAGGCCCTGATTTTCATCTTCCATTTCCTTTATTTTGGGAGTCGCCCATTCGGTTGGTGCTAGGAAAGTTTGCCTGGCGTGACACATTATCAATCACGCCAGCGCCACATCCAAGTGAAGCGGGTGGCAGCGGCGGCGATGTTAATAACAACCTTATGAGATAAGACTAATAGGGAACTTGCACTTCCATCTCTCACTCTTTGTGTGCGTCCAAACATGAAATGACACGATCGAGCGTGCAGGAACGGCACAAACAATTCAGACGGGAAGGAGCGCGCGTTTGGGACGTGCTATCACCTTGTGTTAGGTCCTGGTGGCATTGTATTCGGTTGTGTCAGCATTCCTTCGGCGCGCGCACGCACACACACCCGTACACACCCGCGCTGCATGTGTGCCTGCTAAGGAGTCCGAAGAGCGGGATGAGATCGCTGTAAAAGCAATTTCCTCATGAGAGAAAGGCCTCATAATTCTTGTAAGACAAAGCGTCGGGGATGATTGGGGACAGATGGGGAAAGCTGTATGAAATTCAGCAGTGCCCTCATTCACTGTAGTTGTATTTCGGTAACCTTTCTCGTGGAAGTTTCTCTGATGTATTTCCCTTGTTTTTGAGGGACTTCGCATTAATCATGGTTGACAAGCAGCAAGGCTTTCCTGTTGACGGCAGTGTTTCCAAATGTAGTGCCCGCCTACAGGCATAATGTACTACACCGGCAATAATATGTATACAGTCATATCATCCACAGTGAGTTTTCTTGATCACTTATCACTGATGAACATGAGCTCACGTGCGAGGTTTTTTTTTCTGCGTGGTTTTTGCTGGTTGGCAATCTAGAGGATGGAAAAACCATTTTATATTTCACATTTCAGTCTGCCCACCAGTTCATACTTTCTAACCCTGAAGAGGGAGAGAAAAAAATGGGGCTTATTCCGCAGTACCAAGGAGAAAAATCCAGCCAAGCGAAAGACATAAACAGGGGCGAGTCTGCTATTATGTCCAAACATAGGACTGGCTAGCCGAGCTCAGGCATGACTCGTTCATTCAAAAAAAGAGAAAAAAAAATGGTCATAACAGGTGAAATGCAGGAGCAGAGCTGGGTATTGCCCTCTGGGGCCAGTGATATTTATGCCTTCTCTCTCTCTCTCTCTCTCTCTCTCTCTCTCTCTCTCTCTCATAAACATGCTGAAATGATCTTTGTTGCAGGATGAGTTGTTTCTCTTCTCTCACAAAAAGACTGAAAGCTTTTAACTAGTGTGGAACTCCAGTGAGCCGTCGCCTAACATTT
>OMLF01057041.1:14753-34010 GCA_900302615.1 Holocentrus rufus | reverse complement strand
GGCATTATATTATATATATTATATTATATTATATATTGAATTGACAGTTTTTATTGTGTTTTATTCTTCTCTGTAAATCAAGTTAATGTTCATCTCCAAGTGTTTTAAGGAACAAATTCAACCTTTTGGGGTCAAATATACATTATTTTATTTCCTTTCTTGTTTTCCTTATTTGTTATTCCTTTTATCTTTCTATTAAAAAAAGTTCAACATAATGAAAAGAGAATTGTTCAAAATACAAATACCAGATCTTACAGATAAAGGAAAAAATAAATATGCATGATGAGAAATAACTGGAAAAAATATAAAAATATCAAGATACTGCTGCTAATACTACCACTAAATGTTGCCTGCTAATAGAACTGTTGTTGGATGAAAACTTTGTAATTTTGTACAGTACTTTTATTTTGTGATCACACGGTCTTCTACAGGTTGATAAATGTCCACAGCCCCTCTTTGGACTTTTGAAACCTTTTGAAAACCAAATGGCTAAACTCAAAAAATGCAAAGCGATCAGTCTGAAAGTTTCTTTTTCATAGTTTTTCAAATCTCTGGACGTTTGGGAGATGCGAGGTTTTCACCGGACAGCGACAATACTTTAGCGCAGACATTTTCCAGACCTCCATTAGTGCTGACATCCATTCCACAGCCGGTCCCTCGAGACGCTCGTGCAGAACCAATCTCAGACATGTTTTCCTTTGCACGAGGATGTCAACATTTTAATTCGTGGGGGGGGAATGGGGGTTATTCCCCGGGGGAAACAGGCTCCCCTGCGGCCCGGAGATACTACCTGCTTCATCTGCCTCCCATCCAGACTGGAGAGCAGCCGTAAATAGAGAAATAACGTCAAATCACCTCCTCGTTCAGCAGCTGTGTTACTCAGCAGTGACCTGGGAAGCTTGGGGAGGAGAGTCATAGATAGAGACCGACCAAAATAAGAGCGAATGAGCGGCAGGGAGAGAAAATGAGATTGAGAGAGACAGGGTGAACCCAAGAGAGAGAGAGAGAGAGAAAGAGGCTGTGTCAGAGAAAAAGATAAGAAAAAGAGGGGTAAAAAAAGTCTTTTTTCCCCAATGGTGATGTATCAAATGAGAAAAGCTGCATGGAGATGGCAAAATTAGAGAAAATTTTCTCGATCATTTGCTTGAAGCAGAATATGTCTCTTCTTATCAAGAAATGGTGCGATGAATTGCAGTGGAAGTGCGTGTTGAAGAAGATCGGTGCTGGTTCAATCTCACTGCAGCAGTTACAGAGCGGCTCTGGATGAACATCCTGAAATGTCTGTAAAATGTAAAAAAAAGTTATCTGGTGCGTTTGAATATGCACTTTTCATCTTTCTATGAAAGCAGAAAATACTGCAGCATTAAAAGAAAATAATAATAAAATCAGCTTGTCCAATACTCAACAGTTCTTTAATTCTGGGTTTGCGGTTTTGACTTTGAGCCTGTTTGTTCGCTGCAAAAGAGCTGATGGAAAAACACCTAATTCACACTTCATTTTAAGAACAAATTCACTTGACAGCCGGGCGGAAACAAAACTAGAGAGCAAGCCAGAGGGTAAAAGTAAGAGAGGAGAGGCTGAATAAGAGCAAGAGAGAGAGTGAGAGACAGAGAGACAGAGCGAGATGAACAGACAGAATGAGAACAAGAACAAGAGAAATACAGAGTGAAAGGCAGAGACAGAGAGAGGAAAACAAACTGAAAACTGCAGATTAAGAGAGAAACAGCTCCATCGTCATGGGAATATTCCCCAGGAGCATCCGGTGACTTCTATTATAATTGCAGAGATCGATCGTGATTCGGTGATCAATACAATTCACACCCATGCTAATTTCAGCCGTCTTTATTTGCATGCCATTTCTTCTTCTTCTTCTTTGTTTCAGCCAAAATGAAAGCTGTCACGGAGGAAGAATCTGAATGTATTTTTGGTGCAAACTTCCACATCGCCAAAACAGGAAGTGAGAAACTGAATGAAATGAACAAAATGTGCAATCGTGTTCAAGGCGGCGGTGATTGCAGCAAATTTCATTATCCTCCCTGAATGTGCCTGATGAAAATCAGAGGTTTGGGAGGTGATTTGTTAATTACACGAGGTCCCAACATAATCCCAGTCCCATGTGATTGGGGCTTTAGACAAAAATGGGATAAGAAAGAGGAGAGGGGGGGGTTGTAAAGAAGAAGCACAGGGTCGATGCAGAGAGAAATGAAAACACATCGAGACAAGGAAATAGATAGGGAAGCCGAGAGCAATGGCAAATCAGACCAAGCAAAACAGAGAGAGAGAGTCTGAGGTAGATGTGGGAATCGGAGAACAAGGCCCCGGGCTGCTATTTACCCAGACACTGTGGAGTTATGAGAAGATGGGTTTTGCTTCTGAGCGCAGTCCAATAACTCCTGTTCCAGCAGTCCGCCCGAGAGAGAGAGAGAGAGCACACAATCATCCTTGACATTCAGCTGTATTAGCACATCATATTACTCTCCCGCTCACGCCCTGCTCTTTTCACATCAGCTCGCCGCCGCCGCCAATGGGAAGAGACGGGAGAGCTGGCCGAGCCGAACCGGGCCGGGCCGAGCCGAGCCGGGCAGGGGTTTCTTATTAATGACATTTCTAAGACATAAAAATACACTCTGAGCAAAGACGTTTCTATAGCAATAGAGCAGCAACTGAAGATTTTTTTTTTTTTCTTGACAATGACAAACACTCCTGGGAAGAGTCTAAAGTGATTCTTCAAATTCCTTCCTCAGTCTGACTGGCAGCCAAAAAACCCCAAAGTGTTTTTGTTTCATTCATATTTTACAATGATTTGAACAGAGAAAAGTAAGCAGCATTTTAGTAAAACGATGAGAAAATATCGTCAGTCATTTTATGTTGCTTTACTACTCAATTAATTGACTGTTTCAGCTCCAAATGAATTGGGAGGGTGGGAGAAGATGCCATACATGTACAGTATGTTATAGAAAAAAAGGACCAAATGTAAAAAAATGCACAACACATTCATATCCATAGGGAAATTTCCTTTGGTTGCTTTCATGCAGTGACATCAGAGGTCAGAGGTCAGGGTCAGAGCAGCAGCTTCGGGGTTTGATTCGGCTCATCAAGCTGAAGAACGGCTTCTTATACCTTCTTACCCATCGTGGCTCTCATGTCACACACTGACTCTGTCTTAGATAGGGTGATGGAGAAAAAAGGTTTCCTGTACATCATCCTGTTTATTGCACACCTACTTGTCAGTGAAATTAAAATGGACACGGAATATTGATTTTAAATGATCTTTATGACTTGTAGCTGAAAAGCCTCGTAAAACAGCCACGTAGCAAATGAACTGGCTGCATATGGCAGCGATCGGTTCCACAGTTCAGCGGTCATTATTCAGAAGTAACTTATCAGGAGTAATTAATATTTAATTTTCTGGTTGACTGGCACGCTGGCTCGATGGATGACAGCTTACTGAAGCTGACTGACTGGACATTGGGCGGCTGTGTACAGTTTTGTATCGGTTGGCTGGTTGGATCCTGATAGATGATGACTGACGGGCTCGTTGGCTCCAGAGGACTCCACCTCTGACCCTTGGTGGACCTTCTGCACACAGTCACACATGCTGCTGTTATGTAATATCGCCATAAATACCACGTGGACCGGACAAACTGCAGGAGGCATGAATTGGCTTTAAGTTTGTTAGTGAGTGTCTGATGGAGCGGTTCAGAGTTGGACTGGTTGGACGTTTGGATGACTGGCTGACTGACGTCCCCTCACTAACCCTGCATCAGTGCCATTTGGTACACAGCACTATATATAGAAAATGCCTCGAGGACGCAACATACATTAGTGCAGGGCAGTGAGGGTGGAGGTCTGCATGTGTGTGTGTGTGTTGTTTATCTGCGTATGAGTCACTGTGTGCATACCAGTGTCAAGTCAAGTCAATTTTATTTGTATAGCCCAATATCACAAATTACAAATTGACCTCAGGGGGCTTTGACAGTCTCACAGCAATACAACATCCTCTGTCTCTAGACCCTCAAAACGAAAAAGGAAAAAAAAAAAACTCCCTAAAAAGGCTTTTAATGGTGAGATAAATGGATTAAACCTCAGGGAGAGCAACAGAAGAGGAACCCTCTCTCAGGACAGACAGATGTTGCATGTACAGAATAGCACACAAGTTACAGAATACAGCAATGCAACAGGATAACAAAATTATAATGCATTTATAATATATACATATAAAAAATGTGATGTAGGACACCAAGCAGCTTCCAGATGCCACTGCAACATCAGCCACCATCACCATGGAGACCTGGCAGGAGGACGGACTGCACATCACACCGTAATTCTTCAACTCCAGCTTCTCCTTGAATCTGATTTTGTTCCTAATCTCATTTATGTTCTTGCAGAAAAATCGATAAGTCGATAAACTCACGCTTGTGTGCATGAATTGTGTGTGCATACATGTACAGCACACGTTCGTGGCTTGTAGCGACAACAATGCCTTTAAATCAACCAGCGCTGCAGGAGAAGTACATGCACCCGGTGACCCTGCCTTATGTTGTTCATTCATTTGATCCCTGAGGCGCTCCGCTGCTCAGCATACCCATACACCGAGCCTCTGCAGGGTCTGTTTTGTGTCATTAAATAGATAAAAGATCCTGGCATTCTGGATTAATGCTCTCTTAGTGGTTTATTCAGCCATGTTTCAACCTTTGCTGCTCCTCCTGGCAGAATGTATGGATGTGGACTGAACTGGTCTTGTACCTCTTCTGTCCAGTAAACTGCACAAGTGTGATTGAAATTTGCCAAATTCAGTCAATCGAGACTCTTGCCACAAGAAAAGTCATGACTTTTCACTGCAGCCGCTCAGCTACTGTTGAATCTCCATTCCCATTAGGAGCTATTGGATAAAAATCTAATTTTACATTTTGTGTTGCAATATATAATTTTCTACTGCGTAATATTTGAGAAACAATTATTTCCTGTAATAAAGCAGAGTCAGTGCAGGACAAAATGCTTCTTCAATACTTTAAAAAGGATGTTTTTTTTATTTTTCTTTTTGTTTTTTTTATAACAGTAGTTGTGCTACTCAACACAGCATATATTCACAATACACTGATGCAAAAAATGAAGTTATTAGTTAAGTTGTGAGTCTATAATGTGTAAAGGGCCTTGCTGCCCATATATATAATGTGGTTGGGTTGGATACAAAAAAACAGGCCTATTCTGAAAGCCACACTGTATCATCTGCACGTCAGACTGATGTAAAACCTTTGTGTCTTCGATTTCAGCTTTAAAAATGTGACTGACTTTGGACATTTGCTCTCACGTGGCTCATGACCCGAGGGCCAAATGCCTCTAATGGACTGGACGCTGTCCAATAATGTATGCATCTGTGGGCCGGGTCAACCAGGTTTTCTGTTTCTTGTAGATACAAGGTTTCCATATGTCAGAGAGACTCTTGGCATCCACTCACCAGTCTGAAGAGACTGCAGCACAAATCTCCCAAAAACGACTGCTTCCACCATAAAGGAGAATTATTGCACAATTCATCATTGCAGAATTGGCTGCATGGAAAATAAATCAGCAAATACATATAACAACCGGGCTTCAAAAAGAGAGAAATGATTGTTCAGCTGTGGGTATATGGTAAGTAAATTTAGTAATGTTCAGTAAAAGTGAATAGGGTGATAATGTAGATTTATTTCCAAATGCAGCTTATTGTGACACAACTCTCTAATAGCTGCTACTAAAGCTAACTTGCACTGGATATGATAAAAAAAAAAATCAGTAATGAGCCTCATCTATTCAATTTTGTTAAGATGAAACTAATGAAACTAATGTCTCATCTGAAACTCATCTGATTTCATTTCAATCTTTTCTTTGGAGTCACTTCAATTTTCCTGTATCTCCTTAAACTAAACCATCTTGCTCTAAAATGTTTGTGAAGTTAAACCAGAATATTTTTCTTATTTTCCGAGGCATTTCTCAGTCATATGTCGTCATTCTAAGATTTGTCCATCTGTTGTCAGAGAGCTGTGACTCTTGATCTCCTCGCTTGTTGTTCATAACGTTGGAGATCCAAGGGTGTGAGCTTTTTTCTTTTGTACTGCTGCACTCATTGTCATTCAACTTGAATAACAAGTTTAAGCATTAGCTGCATACAAAAACTCACATTAAATCTCAAACGGCACATTTCCAAGATGAACAACAAAGGGTGCTTCAGCATGGCACGCTTGTCATTTCCAACAGATCCAAGGTGGAAGCAGATGTCTTGGCCCGGGTCACGCAGCATAATCTTCATTATGTTTTCAGTCAGCTCAGTCGAAGAGAAAAACAGCATCTGACGCTTCATCAAGTATCTGCATCAGGATGTTTCTGCGCATAGATCTGTGTAATTAGTGAGGGCACATTTGGCATATTGTGCTTCTTCACTTCAGAGGAGTTTTGATAAGATTGTTGTTGTAGATAAGAAAGTTGTCAGGAAGTAAATTATGGAACAAAATCATTTCATGTTCGACTCATTCTGCTGATTCTCTTAGCCTGCGTGACTCACATCAAGGAGCAGGAGGGGGAACGGGGTCTTGCTGAAGGACAGGTCAGTCATGGATCTGTTTATAGTTATGATTCACCCTCACCTGACACACATCGGATATTTTCTAAGGGTGAACGACAAAAAGCTGCATGGAGTCACTTTCTCTCCCTCAGGATGTGATGCAAAATCAGATTCAGAGGCACAGGACCTAAATATGACTTACACTAAAACAGCAACAACAAAACATCTATATAGTTGATATCCAAATTTAAACAGTTGACAGTGATCCAAAAAAAATAACATGAGGAGTGATTTGGAAATGCAGGGCGGCACTGTAAATGTAGCCTTAGACAGGATTAATAGCTGTTATTGTAACTGTCTGGTTAAAGGAACAGTCCATCAAAAATACAAGAAAACATTTTCCCACCCACTCCTGGTGTAATCTATCCATTCATTTATTTTATGCATCTGTCCACCTCTAGGTGCAGATATATGCAATTTATAAGTATTCTTTGGCAGGAAATACTTTTTTATTAAAGTCATCACTCCCTAGGGCTGTGGATTCTGCCGGTTACCTGTGTCATTGTTTTGGAAACGGTTTTTCATATGTAAATTTTAGATGGATTGATTTAGATGCTTGGAGCTCCACAAAAGAATTTCCATCCAGTCTCATTATACTGGGGTGAAGGAAGATCACAGCAAAACGGAAACTTCACCAAATCACAGAAACTATCTGGACTGCACCAGGGGTACATGGGAAAATATCCCTCTGTTTTGTTGTGAACTATTCCTTTAAAGAAAACTCCTCTGCCAAACGCATGCTTTGTTTGGGCATGCTGTCCACAACATTGTTGCATGGCTACCCTCTGGCCATTACTCTACCTTGTGGCTAAACAACCTCAGTATACACAGTTTGGACTCTCACAATTAAGCACATCTTTCACAGCGAGGCGCGCAGCTTCTCAGCCAGAGGAGAGATTTTTCAACTGAAGCAGAAAAAAAGCGAGTACTTTGTGATGATGAGCTTTTCCCCACAGAGGAGCTTCAATTATCTTCTCTCTTGCTCCAGGAGGGTTTTGTGAGAATAATTGAGTGATATTATAACACTTGAAATCTTACAAACAACATATTTAGCATGAATTGCTTCTAGAAATATTTAACCTCCCTCACACCCACCTCTATTATATCCTCTTCTTCTCCTTGAACTGATGCGGTCCTGTCATAAATTCTCTCTCTTTTTTTTTTATTCTGCCACTTTCGCCAGCAATTACTTCATTACTTGGCACTTTTATATAATCTGTGACCGCTCCAGGGAAACAGGAATGGTTTTTACATTTTCTGTAAGGACACTGTGACCCTCGCACGGTGCACAGGTATTTCTGTGTAAAGTTTGAGAGATGCGGGAATTGAAGGTTGAGCTTTTGCATTGTGAAAATGAATAAAATAAAAATAGAATGAATGGGGATGAGGTAGAGAGAGGCAAACACAGAGAAAAGAGAGAATGCCAGAGTTTGTTAAAAAGGTGCAGTGCGTGAAGTTTTGGGACTACAAGAGGGTTCACGCTGCGTCTTGAAGCAGTAACAGTATGTAAATCTGAGTCATCAGACGTCCCAATCATCTTCTCCCTGAGTGGAAAAATGGGAAAATTATAAATGCTATGATCCATCTCCTTGCTTCTTGCCACCTACACGGCACAGATGGTGTTTGCGAAGACATTTAACCGCCAGAATACTTTTCAAGCAATCATCCTTCTCAAAAGCTTCAGCAACTCTCTGCAAGAGTCAAAGCGAGTTCAGCGGCTGCGACGAAGACGGGGGGGAAGGCCTCGCAGCGGAAGTCTCCTCTTACCGGCGATCAATCAACTCTGAAACTCTGGCTTTTGTCAAGCTCCGATACCTCTGCCCTGCACTTGATAGAAAACGATCGCCTCTAAGTATGAAAATATTTGTTTAACTGAGAAAACCGAGGACGCTGCAATGATGGGGCTGTAATGGCTGAAACTTTATACGTTTTTTAATCGGCGTGGTCGGGAGTGGGAGAAATTACACAGGGGAGAGCTGAAAGAAAATGTTTTTGAGGAAAATTAGGAGAAATAAAAGAAGCCTGGTAAACGGAGGCCAATTGTCCTTTTGGTGACCCGTAACGGCGTCACCGCTCAGGTAAAGGTCAGAAAGAAGCCTGAGTACATGTTTGCCCTTTCTGAAGTCTTTATGACCTGGAACTGAGCTGTAATTTATCAATTTTGCATAGTTTTCATCATTTAATGAGTGCTGTAATGTATTTTGCTCCATGGTTTTAAGACGAAGGAAATAAGTGGAAATAACTCGTCTTGTTTTGCCAGCCTTGAATTTTAAGGTGCATTTAAAGTCGGGCATGCATTTTAAATTGCCTAATACGGCAACTGAACTACATCACCAAATTCCTCACGAGGATAAACACTGAACATTTCCAGCTCTGTGACATTAGCATGCAGAGGTGTATGGAATGTAATTGAGCGGGTCATAACCAGGTAATAGCGCCTTACATAGGAATAAACAGAGAAAAAGAGAAAGAGAGGAGAGGAGGGAGTCGGGTATTGGATTTCGTCTTCTGAAACATGACACAGCAAAACAGACAAACAAAGAGCAGATGGAGAGAACGAGGGGGACAGAGAGAGAAACGAGGGAAGGGGGAAAAAAAAGGAGGGACAGAAACAGACAGAACTTGCATTTTCCACGTTGTCAGGTTTTAGTCTGAGCCGCTGCTGCATCAACAGAGCGAAAGAGAGACTCTGTTTTCTCCTCCTCGCTGTACCAAGACACAGACGCCTGATTATTGGCATGAAAAATAAATTGAGTTGGCTCACTGCTTGCTTGGCAGGACGTAGAGTGTAAAATAACATAAGCCATTGTGAATAATTTCAAGGCATTTTTCGGGGTCATTTTCTGCTTGTTACATCAGAGCCAGAGTAAAGCATACTGCTGGTCAGAGGGCAGCGGGCTGCGTGGACCAGCTACAGTCTGAACCACCGGCAGCAATGATACAGGGACAGAAATGAAACCTTGAATCAACCAGGAAAAAAAACAGAAGCTGGTTTAGTTAAAAAAAAATGGCAAACACAAAAAACATCTAATTGTGCAACATATTTTAATGTTTTTTTCTCCACTGCTTATTTATTTATAAATGTGATTTTTGCAGCCATGATCTGCAGGGAGTGTTTCTCTGCCTTCTGCCCAGTGCATGCTGGGATATGCTCACACCCCTGTGATCCCTAATAGGAATAAGTAGGTATGGAAAATGGATGGATGGCCGGTAAAACCATTGGAAACTCATTTTAAAGGCCATTATCCTGCATCTGTCCCATGTTAGTACTGTAGAAAACTCAGTCTTGAATGAAGCCTGGTCTCCTGAATGTGCAAAATTTAAGCATGTCTTAAAATGCATAATGCTCCGTGCATGAAGTGAGACAAAGAGGCCTCCTCCCTGTGAAAGGATTACAACGGCAAACAGGTAGCAGTTAGACAGTGGAAAGTTGTGGTTCCACTGCCTGGATTCAATTCCCAACCCAGTTCCCATTTCAAGTTCCCTGTTTTTCCCGATCCTGATGTCCAGCAGCGACTGAGTTGTCTGATTGGAAACATGAGACACTTTTCTCCCTTCAACGTGCAGCAGCAGGGAACCTCTGAGCTTCAAATCCTTCTTGTTTGTGCTCACAGCCTCAGATTAAAGAGCTAATTATGTTTCTGAACATTTGTCCACCCGCTCAATACTGCCAGCCCAATGTGTGGACAGACACACACACACAAACACACACACACACACACACAGAAGGACCTAAGGTGGCAATGTGGACAAAATCAAATATCTTTGACAAAATACCTCGATATCAACATTGTGAGGACATTATAAGGACTATTTGTGCTTTCACAAGATTTTTACATGTAATGCAGCCCAGACACTGGAGTGGGGTGTCACCCTGATAAAAATATTACAGTACATATATTATTACAGTAGTCTACAGTACAGATCAGTGGTTTCATCTTGACATGAAGAATGCACAGATTGGCCTCCTCAGCCACCATAGTTACCAACCCATTCACTGCTTTTCAAACTGCAACGGCGTGCATAAAGTTTATCACCTTGTCTTCCAGACTGCAGGAGAGGAAAGAGATGAGAAGGATGATCACAGAGACGTCTGCAGGAGAAGAGTGTGTCCTTGTTGTTGTGTGGGAGGACAGACTCACGTCTTTAAACAGCGAGGCTCTAATTAGAATAAAATGGATTTACTTTGTTACTGAGGAGTGACTGGTTCTCAACGTCTCCTTCTCACTTGTCTCTTTTTAAAGACGTCTTGTTTTCCAGACACCCACGTGCGCTCTCTTGACAGTACGTACTGTGTTCCCTTGCAAGTACTTCCTTTTATATTTTACCTGGGCAGGGAAGGAAACTTAACTTTTGTGTTTCGGCTGCAGCCACTGGTAGACTTCAAAATCTACAGGCCACTTGTACTATTTTACCAGCCAAATACATTTGTTTAAGTTCAATTATATTTAATTTATTGTTCTGTTACTTTATTTTCTGTTTTCTCTCTCCCAGCTGAATCCCTGCACTTTTATTTATGCAACCTGATTTCACGACAGCGATCATCCAAGTTTCATCTTCAATTTAATTTTATGTGCGTCTGTGTAGAAGGAGAGAAACTTTAATCACACAGGTTGTTCATCTCTTAAAAGATCTGCAATGTAGACAGAACTGTAAGTCTACCCTGTACCCATGGAGACAGACCAAGGTGTGTGTGTGTGTGTGTGTGTGTTCATCGGAGCTAATTACCTCAGCTACATGCAACGCCCGTGTTCGGTTTGCTCAGGCAGAACTACGACAAACCCAGTGACCCTTTGGATATTAATTGGGCATCAAGTGACGGAGACTATCACAGCAAAAAGTTTCAGCTCAGACACCGCCTCTCTGCTTCTCTGCCTCACTTCCTTCCCTCCTGCCGCTCTGCAGCCGCAGAGGACGAGTGAGCGGGAGAAAGAGAAAGTGACAGAAGTCGGAAGGCAGAGGAGAGTTTGCGTAACGCTCTGCGTCACTCGCCTGTCGTCTTTTTGTAGTCGTGTCGGTATTTTAGTCGCTGTGGTATTTTTACTTTAATTTGACCTTGCTCTTCTCTGATCCCTTCCTGCTCTGCTGGAGAACTTCCCTCCTCGCCTCATCACAGCTTGTCTTTTCTCGTCTCGCTCTTTCATTTAAAAAAGGTGGATAAAAGAAAATAAAGCTGGTCCTATTGTATGAATGGACAGTTCAGTCGGCACTGGATACATGAAGTGTAAAAGCTGCTCAGTCCACAGTGGCTCGTTAGGTCACCTGTTGCTGCGCTCAGAGTTACTACAGTCCAGGAATAATGAGGCTGAACACGTCATTCACCAGAGTATTATCAAGAAGAACAGATCCAGATCCTGCTCTACAGTTATGTTTGGTTAGATGTCTGTCACTGTCATAATAGCCTGTTAGCCAAAATGTTTTTTTAGCATTGCTCAAAATTTTAATTCCATATCTGTCAGGCAAAACTGCTTTGATAGCTCACTGTGCCAATGCCGATTTTTGTTTTAACATGCACAGATTAGCCACTGCAGCTGCGAGCTTAAACAGATTAACTAAGACCGCAGCACTGGCCGAGCAAACATCACTGAATATGGAGATGAGGGAGCACCGTTTGTCCTCCAGAATAAATTTTATGACTCCATGTTGTTAACAATTTGACAGTGTCCCTAACTCAGAAAAGAAAATGATAATACAGAACGTTAGATATTATCAGCTCCCTGTTCGAAGAGAAAGGGGTCTTGGTCTTGTTGGGGGTCCAGCTGCCTGAGGGTGTAGATGGCACCGAGAGCCATGTCTCCTTTTGTAATCAAAGTGCTTCTGCTTTGAGCCATGCAGAACTGCAATTCAAGTAGGTTTTCAATAATCTCATAGCAACAGAAGGCGCCACAAACAGTGTTTCCCCCGGGCATCTGCTTAATGTGACGAGAGAAGAAGGAGTTGTCTGGTAACAGGGACTGAGCCTCCTGACAGTCCAATCAGTACAAATGAAGAGTTCTCTTTCCAAAATGAGAAATTCAGCGATTTAAAACAACAAACCTTGTCTTACACAAAGGCTGGTGGCATGAACGATCACTGCTGATTTCCAACAGGAAAGTTTTGTGAGTTGAATCATCTGTGATTCTTAATTGTGTTGACTGTTATTGATTTGTGAAATTCAAACAATCAAAACAATAATTCTCCTTAATGGATCTAGCAAACATTCTACAAATTGATATCAATTTGTATCAATATTTAACACACTGATGAGTCCATCCACAAAAGCACTTTGGCAATAAATGAATATTTTAAGGTGAGTCATAAACTTTCAAATTCAATCCGCTCATTACTGACTCTGAGTCACCAGCTCCTTCAGAGGCTGCAGCAGCTGATGTCCGCTCTTAGAAAATAGGGTACAAGAAAGTTCCCATTTGAACATTTGTGCAGGACCCAATTAGTCTACAAATGTTGCACCTTTAGTCCATATTTTGCCCTTTGAAATTACATACCTCAAGTGACAAAAATACATACTTTTTTTTATGAAAACAAAACAAACGTGGAAAAAATGGCACAAATATGTTCGATTAGCAGGAAAACTAGAAAACCTTCAAGCGGACATTTGTGGCAAGTGTACCTTTGGATACAGAATTGGACTTGTACTGTATTCTGTTTTCTGCTGTTGGATAGTGTGATAACTTTTCAAAATTTATTAAATCAACCCTCTAACGACTCAAAAATGCTTTAATTTATTATTGTAATATATTTCCAAAAAATATAATAAAATCTTGAATCTTGAAATGATATAATCATTTAAAAAAAAAAAGTTCAAATCCTTAAAATGTAGCAAATGCCAGGTAATGTAACAGTTTGTTGCATTTGCAGGAAATAAAAAACAAACTGCAATAAATGGCTACATTTTGATTCGTGACAAGGTTAGAAAAAGTTTTGAGTCAAAGTAAGAAACCCAATTGTAATTTTCTTTTTTGTTTTTTTTCTCCCCCCCAGATAGTGTAATTATAATTGCTATGCATCACCCATAGGGAGTATAAACACTGAATCATCACAGGGATGAGACTGAAAGAGTAACAAAGTCTAATTACTGTTTTTCCCCCATTAATCAAAGTTTCTTCTTAATTAAGATGCTGTCGTGCATTATTGTGTGCTCTTTAAAAAACAGCTCTACAACTGCTGTAATGGAAGGAAACAGGAAGTCATACGGAGTGAGTGTGTTATGTACATATGTGTGTGTGTGTGTGTAAGGTTGAGTGTGTGGGCGGGTGGGTGTTTGTGTGGCTGTTGTTTTCTTGTTACAGTATTGATGTTGCTCTGATCATTTTTCTTTTTGAGTAGGAGGAGATGTGCAGCAACTGGTGGGCTGAGAGGAAGAAGAAATGAGGAGAAAATGGGAGGAAAACATGAATAAAAAGTCTGACTTGGACCAAGAACACTGACACGACGAAGCCAAAACACCAAGAAAATTAGAATATTAGCCGGCCCTGTAGCGGGAGTGTCTGTCTAGTGTCAGAGATGCTAAGCAGAGATGGATGCTGACCAGCTCCAGGCTCGGTGCCCACAGAGCAGAGAGGCAGAGAGAAAACCATGGTTACCAGAAGATGAAAAAAGAAAGAAGAGAAGAAGAGAAAACTGCTGGTCACTGTACATCAGGCGAAATCGAGAAAGAAGTGAACTTTCGCGTGCACTTTGAGAAACTTCATGGAGGAAATTAAATGTGTTGCATGTAGCATTTTTAAACATTATGCATAATTTTAAAATTCAGATTATTGATCCTCGCAAGTAAGTTGTTTTGTTGCAGTTGCAACACAGAAAGAGGGATAAAATAAGTAAAAAAGGTCAAAACTACTATGATACCATAAAAACAAATTACAGTGATTAGATGATAATAATAATAATAATGATACCTTGGTATTATTACTGCAGATAGAGAGTGTGGTGAAGATGTGTTGCCTCCGTCTCACACCAGTGGAACATGTGATTGTGTTTCTCAAAATTAAGACCACATTTACGATGAAGAGTCAATCCATTTACTTTTAATGTTCAGTTATGTCATAGCTCCATTGTGGGATAATTGTGTCGTGTAAAGTCACTGAACACTCAAAATACTGAAGGAATTGAGTATGAATGTTGACAGTTTTAAGTATACTGCATTTTCATAGTTTTAAATACTTTTACATACTAGAATGAATATGTAGGATGCTTTTAGGACAGGGCAGAAATTTTGTCTTTGCTGAAAAAAGTGTTAGAAAAGATTTATTCTTTTTCACTCCTCCACTGTTCAGAAACTTTAGAAAGAAAAGAAAGCTTTATCTCCATTTGCTCTGTCAGAACAGCGCCCTCTTCATGTTCTGTGCCATAAAGCAACACAGCAGATTCCCCCTGCAGATCCCACCTGCTGGTGAAATGCAGTATAGAGGCCAACAGTCCTCTTGTTGAATGTTTCATTTGTTTATGGCAATTACACTTATCTCAAAATGTATTGTAAAGATTTTTTGATTGTAAAATGATATACCTTTGATTAATTAACAAAAAAGACAGAAAAAAACAACAAGGGTGCAAAATCATCATCTTACCATGACTTGATGGACAGGCTTCTTTACACCTTTTCTAACATCACTAATCATTATTGTCATTAATTAATCTGATTGTTATGCTACTATTAGCACCACTCATTTGGATTCTAAAAGGCTGTGGAAACAGTCACACCAATAAATCATCTCTGGATTCATTCAACTGAGGAGAGATCAGACAGATCAGGGGCTGCAGAGATGGAGAGAGCATGTAAACAAAAGAAATCCACGAGGTGAAATAATGAGGATGAGAACAAGAGGGATGAAGGAGGAAAGGCATAAAAATAAAAAGCTGGAAAGAATAAAGACGACGATGGAATCATGGAAAGAGGACAGAGAAAGATTGAAAAAGGAGAAGAGGACTTTCCTCTGAAGTGACCGACAAAGCCGCCCGGTCCTTCCTGACGGTCATTATCTCTGCCAGCGCCGCGCCGCCTCCACAAAATGTCTGCCTGGCCTCGCTCGGATATCCAGACACCGCTACAAATGATTACAAATGGTGTTTTCTCTTCCAAAAACACAGACTGAGGCCGAGTTGTTTCAGCAGAAAGACGAGCACGCAGACGTTACACAACGTTTTACTCAGTGAGGGTCGAGAGGTTGAAAGCGAAGTTATAAAAAGTGTCTGTGCCGTGGCGAATAATGACACGAAATATTTCTGCAGCGGTTACGCAGAATCCCTGCCAAAACTGTAACTCACAGAAAATAGAGAGAGAAAAAAAAATGTATTCTGTTTTTAAATGAAACGAAACACCCTGCTGTGCCACCGTAGCTCTGATGGCAGGCAGAGCTTCAAGCTACATTCAGAGGGACTGGAATGAGGACCGTGTTGAATCAATATCATTTGCCGATCCTGCTCACATTTGAAATAAGGAACCATGCAGGCTTGTCTCTCTCTTAGGTTTTGACTTAATTGTCTTGTGGTTCATTCTCTGCAGTCCACATTGGAACATCAGTGAATTTAGAATTGACTGTAAATAAAACCAAACAAAACATACAGTCTCACGCTGTGACATCATGCAATCCTTATAGTTCATTCAGTCTGTTCAATGATTCTTTATTCTGTTTCTAAAGCCACCACATTATTTGACAAAATTATTGAACAGCTCCCAGGTATCAAAGTCAAGAGCCAAGCTTGACTTTAGATCTTGCAACCAACGGCTGAAGTCGAGCTTGTAACAGATACAAGTCAACCATTTTCTTTCTCTCTCTTCAGTGCAAGCAAGTTTAAAATTAAGCATGATGGGTTTATAATGGCACGGGGGGAAAGGTAAAGTCAGAAACACACTGTGCAACCGAGCTGCAGAAGTTGTGAACGGCCTCACAAGTCTGAAGCACACTTGACAAAATGGTGACAACCACTGATGACATGGTCTATATGTCTGAAGACTGATTGGTTATAAGGAGCAGCTGGTGATGGGAGGAGCAGAGCTGGGTTGATTTGAGAAAGGAAACAGGTGTGTTGTGGCAAGAAACAGGCTTGGAAACCTAGTGGACAGAGGTGGAACTGCACAACCTGCAAGAAAACAGACCGGGGGCAGAGGGGTGCAGGACAGGAGGGTGGTGAGCAGGCAGAGGATCAACAGGCTGCCTGATTAAAAACAAACCAGAGCTTTAAAACAAACAGAACGCAGGCTAACAAGTAGCTTGTTTATCGGAGTTTTGTTAACCTGTCATCCTGCAGGTTACCAGGAAATTCTGCCAGCAGGCTTGTTGAAACAAATTTGACTCCTGTCCTTGTAATTTTAGCTAAGTATGATGGACTTGCCTGTTGTCTTCTTCTCTGGTGTTCATATGAGATAAGAACACATGAAGAATATGCCGAATATGGCCATCAATCCATTTTAATACTGTTAAAAAATCAATTTGTGATATGTCATATTCTTTGTTACTTCTGTTATTTGAGTATTTTTCTTACTGTTGTGGATGAAGGGCTAAAGTTAGATAATTTGAAGTCACAGTGAGATATTTTATTATATTAGTAAAACGTCAACAGTAAATGTCAGGTTTTGGTGTCAGTACCTCACAATCAAAGAGCGAGAGCTTCTTTTTATAGCTGCCATTTTGCACCGACGTTCAACAGTCATACAGGGAGAAATCTATCATCGAACATAGACCAGAATGCATTGCAGTAACATGACAGGCTACATTTTGTGCAGTGGGCTAAGTGCTTCAAGTGCACCTACAGGGGTAACAAACTTTTTTTTTTTGTGAGAAAGTTTGTTTGAGTGAGTGAGACTACAATGCCAAGATGCCACTTTGGCTTTTATTGTCCTGCCTGGCACTGATTTGTGACACGTAGCCTGAAGAGAACTTTTGGACGCAGCATATCACTGAACTGCAGATATGAGAGTATGTTTTAACATATTCCTGCACCAGCTGAAATTTAAGAGTGCTAGAAACTTTCAAGGTTCAGGGAAAAACACTTGCTGCCCATGCTGGTGTACTTGGCAAACGTGAAGATATTATAGAGGCAGAGCCAGAAGGTCAGAGGAGATGTTTCTTTTATATTTATGCATAAAGCAAGTGGTACTGAATGGTTATTTTGCAAATGTGTTGTAATTCAACAAAATTTCTCCCGAAGGACAAAAATGCCCCTAATGTATATGCATACATACATAAATGCATACATTGCTAGCGCTTAGCAGATGAACAAGGACACCAACCTGAGGAAAGTAAATGGAGTTACTGCGAACTATAAGAGAAAAATAAGGTTACAGAAAAACGGGCTTACACAACAAGATTTTGTAATATGAGATTATAAAAGGAAGATGATGAGGCTGAAGAGCTCATAACGGGAAACCATTACGTTAGACCACAGAGAGCCAGCCAGCCCAGAGCCATTTGGGGACATCAGGAGAGATGACGGTCCCTCTAGTCCAGTTTCTAATGCACCTCCTGTTATTAAACAAAGTGACATCATTTATCGTTCTGACGCAGGTTCAGTTCACAGGGCCAAAACAAAACAACAGCGCACCTCCTGCGTGGTGACAGACCATTTTCGATAACATCCACTGGATTAACCAAAGTGCACAGTTAAAGGTATACACCCAGTTTTTCCAGATATTGGTCTTTCAGTTACTTGTGAAAACATTAAACACCAAAAGACATCTTTCCTTTCAAACTGTAAACAATAAGGAATCATAGATTTTGTTCTGAAGGACATTAATGCTGCAGAAAGATGATATTTTTAACTCACCGAGGCTTGTGCACACGCGTTATTCACACAGCAAGATCACATGCAGCAGCTTGTGTCGTTGCCATGGTAACTATAAACAGTCATATCAGGCACAAAGTCGAGCCGTACAAATAATTAAAAAAATTCATACATTTACAGTTTTACCTTATTAATTTGGCAGTGCTGAGCAGTCTAACTGTTGTCAGGACTTGTAGCTGTTGTCCGTTGGATCTGTCGTAAACATCAAAGCTGCATGACTACGCAAAATTTGAACACGTGATAGGCTGACAGTGTGCCTTACCTAGCGTTTCAAAATTCCCCATTGTAATCTGACAGAGCGCACCATCTCCTTTTTATACTCTAAACATCTCTGGTATCACATTTTGATGAGAAACTTTTCTTGCTATAATTAAATGCTTTTGTCATTACAACAAGAAGAGTTGAGTGTTGTGAAAGTATTTGAAGTTTACTTTTGAATGTGTGTAGCTTTGGATGTCATGTCAGGCTTTATATGTGTGTGTGTGCGTGTGTGTGTGTTCAATTTGGGTGCAGACTGAGTGTAAAAACTTCTGGGTGTGTTCAGCTGCACCAATCAGAGAGGATGTAACCCCACTAACAACCTCAACTAATCAGAAGAAATGTACCAACACACGAGCAAATCCTGGCTCGCCTCACAGAACGGAGATTTAATTAGAACTTTAGATTATAGCTGAATTTTTAAAATTACAATTGAGCTGATTAACTCACAAAATTTGCGTTTTTTCCAGCATTGGATTTGCACTGGTGTGTGTTGCGTCTAGCCAACCAGCCATTCAAAGACACACACACACAGAAACACACACATCTGTTGAGATTCGGCTTCAAAGACTGACAGCCCAGTTCTTTAGTACTGGAAGACGAGCAGTGATGATTATGATCTG
>OMLF01057040.1:1036-33200 GCA_900302615.1 Holocentrus rufus | reverse complement strand
GCCCTAGAGAGAGAGAGAGAGAGAGAGAGAGAGAGAGAGAGAGAGAGAGAGAGAGAGAGAGAGAGAGAGAGAGAGAGAGAAGGAGAAGACGAGACAAAGTGTGGTGGTGCCGTTGATCAAAATCACAGATTAATAGTAAAGAGTGAAAATACAAAAGGCAGGAAAAGAAGAGAAAGTGGCAGGGAGAGAAGGGAGAGGAGAAGGGCAAAAGGGAAAATTAGTCCATGCAATGATCATGGTGATGAACCACAAAAGCCACAATCTGCAAAGGTCAACATAGCAAAAACAAAAATAAAAAAAATAACCCCTCACACCAAAAAATACAAAAAGCATAAAACGCTGCGATCATCCCAATGCAAGGCCATAATTCAAAGCATACCAATCACCATTGCAGCTAAGGCTACACAATCAATTACTGTAGTAAAGGTACACAACACAAACCAACAGAAATGGAGCTGTTCACATGCAGTGGAGGGAGTTTCACACAAGGCTGAATCAACCTTTTGGAAACAGCAGGCCTCTGGCTGGATATGGAAATTAAAGTGGCCATAATGGGGCCTGATTATTCTACGGATGTCAGCCATTACAGCACATATTACTCCTTTACATAACCAGCAGTCCATTTAGGTTGGATGATGTACACATAAATAAACAAAAATAGTGGTTTTGCATTAGCATGTGCTCTGAACCGTACCACACATCAAGCATCCTCAAAGGCATTTCACCTGGATCAAGGGTTCAGGTTTTATTTTTCTTTTTTTGTAATTTGGTGCAGATGTGAACATTTAAATTGAGCAGTCAAATCATGAGTTTTTAATTTCATTGTATAAATTTGAACTATGCAATAAGAGCCAAATTCATTACCATTACTGAACTGAATTCAAAATGATTATCAAGAATATATAGTACAGGTTCGAGGCACAAATTACACCAAGCAGCTGCTAATAACACTTTTTTTAACATCAATTTTGGCTATGCAAAAATCACAGGCAATACTATGGATTTAGAGGTGACATTTGGTGATTAAGGAACAAACAGAGTATATGCGTGAACTACTATCATGCAGAGGTGAGCAGGTGATATTCTGCAGTGCATTGAGGGCTTAGAGACCACCCAGCCTGGGAGTGATGCAGAGCGATCATCTGGATTGCAGGGGAAGGGACGGAACAAGGGATGGATGAAGATGAAGAAAGATGGAGGAAGAAAGGAGAGGAGGTTGTCCTATGTGTATGCAGCTGATGTGTGTAGGTAAACCAGAATTGTTTGGAGAGGCTGACAGAGAAAGAGAGTTCTCCTAGTGGTCAGAGACAGTTAGGGCTGGGTCTGTGCTTTTTTGGCACTGACCTAATTAAGTTGGTACTACCAAGTGTCTAAACATCTTGAGGTAAGTGTGTATGGGTCTTGTCTCTTGTGCAGTGTACCCATAAAGAAATAAGGCCAAAAACACAAACATTTCTCAGCCATGGCAATAAAACCCTGCTGTATGCTGTGTTTATGTGCAGTTTTTGTAAACCACTCCCTACCATAAAGTTGATTTCCTCATTCTAAAGTATTTATCTGGCAGTGGTATCAGTATCTAAGTACCAAATATTTCGCCCAGCTCAAAAGACAGCATGAAGGTGTGTACACATGAGATCTGACTAAAAGTTAAATGCATTTAGTGGATGTAAACATTATTAGTTGATGAGATAAAATGTCGCTTGAGATATCATTCAACTATGCTGAATGCAGTTAAAAGATTAGTTCAGTTATATATGAAATATTGGTGTGTGTGTGTTTAGGTGTGTGTGCATTCATGGGAGCACGCTTACGTGTTTTAATGTTGGTGTCTCTGTATGTCCCGTTGAGAATCGCCAGCTCCATCAGCTGCATCTTCTTCAAATTATCTTCTCCCTCCGCCTGCAAAACATACATAAATTTAAATATGCATTTATATTAACTCGCCACATGCTTATTCCAGAGAAGCTGAAGCCTCTTTACATGCTAAATGAAATAATCCCCTTGTAACATGCCAGAGTGTTGTTAAAATGGACAATGGGACTGTTAAATCAAATGGATACAACGTGCCCTCCAGTCTCCACGCACACTGGTCCAATTGGGTTTAGGCAAATAGAGATGGAGATACATTTAAGTGCTGTTGTCACAGCAGAGTGCCTCCTTGCTAAAATGCTGACAGAGACGTTAAGAGTGAAAATGCATATTCATAATCCATATCAGAACGATAATTACTGTAATTTTCTTTGCTCCCTTGTGCGCAATCAAATGCGCAATAACCGCCCTGGCTAATGTCAGTCCTGTCAATTAATGTTTGGATAAATAAATACAAAAGCAGCAGCCACCGTCATTATCGCCAAATTAGGGGACTGAAATTATTCACGGAAAGCAATTAAGATAGCACCCCTCCTCCCACTCACACTCCATCCATCCCTTCCTTTTTCCTTCCTTCGTCTCCACACCCACCTTCTCCCACCCCCCAACTCCATTTCCCCTGAAGCTAGCAAACACTCAATAACCATGACAACACAAAAGCCTCGGTGATTTTCCAGGTTGTACATCATAATTTAAGTAGAGTCTTTTGTGATTCACTGTTAAAGGTGCAAAGACAGACAAGCAAGGCCTTCCTGACCTCAGATTCACCTGAAGCACTTAATCTATTGATTCTACGGCGTGGGGCTTGTGTTGCTACAGGGTAACATTTAGAAGGCTTGTTCACACTCCATTTCAACTTCCTGCTCAAACAGATAAAGGTACAGATGTGCAAACGTGCATACGCGCACACACACATACACACACACACACACAGACTGAGGTAGGCCAGACAGTCAGTAATAAAAGCAGGGAGACAGACAGTGAACCTCCTCCGTCTCTCTATTCATTCTCTGTGTGTAGTCTGTCTGCTGGAGTAATTCACAGTTCAACAGCAGTCTGCTGCTCTATTCAGCCAGAGGAAGGTAAGGGAAGAAAGACTGAAGACGAGAGAGAAAGAGAGGGAAAAGAAAGAGGGCTAAAAATTAAGCCCTCCCCTGAGATTGCTCTTCAAGGAAGAGACAGAGTAAGAGAGAGAGAGAGAGAGAGAGAGACCGAGAAAGAAGGAAAAGCGAGGTTAAGCAAGAGAAAAAGTGACAGAGCCTGGTCTCCCTTGACTAAGTATAAGGCTGTGGCTTCAGAGCAGTCACAGTATTCGGCTGTGTGTATGTGTGTGTGTGTGTGTGGCTCTTTTAGTGTACCACAGGGTTGCCAATTAACAAAGCAAGGAAATTCTCTCTGCTGCTCTTTCCTTTTCTACCTCCGCCGCCCTTCTATCTTTTTCTCTTTTCTTATAATAGTGCTTTGTCTGAGCACTGAAATGCCACAAAATATTTCCAAGCAGCACCACTTTTCCCTGCATGGACAGACAGCAGGCATCATAGAGTTGAGAAAATGTTTACTCTTCCAGCCGTGGTCTAATATCTAGGAAATGACATTCAGAATGGATATGAGCGCAACTAACTTAAGCAAAAGTGAAACTGACGATGTTCTATCAAGTACGGCTGGACGATAATGAAATCCATATCACAAAATGTTGTTACATCTTCCTCAGTAACTAAATTAAATGATAATTTATGGCCATTAGTGTCATTAGCCTCTGTTATGCAAAACTGATTTGCAAGCTCAACCTATTTTTTCGCAATATAAAAACCAGATTTATTACACATTGTGCATTTAAATATAATATCAATACACATGCCCTGAAACACACACATGCACGCAAAATAAAAGCCACTCCTAAGAGGCTTGACAGCCCAATTCAGCTCCCTCTCTATCAGCCTTGGAGGTGAATAAAGGGCCACTTGACATGTAGTGTCAACAATGGCCATGCTAGGTTAATTAAAAATGGTCCAGGTCAGTGGCTAATAAGGCTAACACTAGCACGCTAACCCGCACCAATGGAGAGATAAAATCACTAATTAGATGCTGCTCAGATGTTACGACACATATATAAACATTTCCACACATGAATGAACAAACCCAGAAACACCTCGCTGATATTTTTTATATAATCCATTTTCCCTTGCTTGTCTGTTTCCCTGTGCCATTTCTTTTCTTTATCTGCCTCTTTAGTTGTTTACATCACAAATTAAATCAGATCCTGACCTCTGAAACCTCGTACAATAAAAAAATAAGTGAAAAAACAAGTCTGCTACAATTCACTAATGACTCCCAAGAATTAAGACAGCTGTTTTATTTTCTTTCTTCTTCTTTGTGTGTGCGTGTGTGTATGTGTGTGTGTACGCATGTGTGTCTTCCCAAAAACCTGTGTCAGTGGCTGTTTGGAAGTGGGCCAAGTTGACATGCTAGACAAAATTGAGAAATGTGGGAAGGGAAGAGGAAAAGAAAAAGAGACAAAATGAGCACATAACTCCATTAGATGCAAATCATGGAGGAGGCTGAACGTGTTAAACTTTCACAGCTTAACACATTTATTGTGACATCAATAAATCAAACATTATTTGCCTTTTATCTCACTCTGTATAGAGAGCTGTAGAAACATTAGCCACTCTGTTAAACCCATATGGCCATACTCTGGTACAGAATAAACCATAAGAACAGTTGGTCATGGGCGTTCACTAACAAAAAGACCTGCTGTCTACCAGCGAACCTTTAAATGGTTCCTGAGAATCCAGGCCCTCTTCAGACTTGTTATTAAAATCTGTCTTGGGCAACACAATGCGATCACAAATGGACAGCTGAGACAGATTGCTGTTCACACCTGGCATTGTCATTCGTCTCAGATGTTTCTCCAGTAATCACTTGCTACCCAGTTTGTGATTGGCCCCAGATCCATCAGAATGACTTCTGTCCTTTCTTTTCTTACTTTGATTAGTCTGTAATTTACTCCAACTCCCTCCCATCCCGTCTTCCTCCTCACTCATATCGTCCATCTTCCCACCCATTCGACTCCCTGTCTCTGTCCTATTCACAAAACAGCTGTACCCAGCCACCTTAAGATTTCGATTATTTGACGAAGACATCACTATCTCACCGCAAAAACAAACTTTATTGAAATTTGAATTTCACACCAACAGTACACTATCTCCTTCCCTTCCACAAGACGATCTTCTGATATTATCGGGGATGCATTAGCGTTCACACTACAAATTCTTTGCGGCCCAGTGCTTTCCTGGCCACTTCTGAAGATGGTCTGAATGATCAGATCACAGTGAACCCCATTCACACCTGTACTTAGACTGATCACCCGAGATGGATGTTAAAACCAATCATGTATGAGGTGTTAGTCTTAGATCAAGTGTAGGCATTCCCCTGTGAGCGGAGTGTGTGTGCTGCCACTTTGTGCGCAAATTGGAGAATATCCAGAGGTTGGGTATGTGAGATTGGATAACTGCTGGTTGGTTTTCCTTGCGGCAACATCTGAATGCTTTGTGACGAGTATAACCTTTTAAAATTCAGACAGAATAATGAATGCAACTGGGAGGTTTGGCGGCGGCGGTGGTGGTGGGGGTGGGGGTGTCCTTGACAAGCTAGGGCTGTGTGTGTGTGTATGCGTGTGAGGGGGTAGCTCGCTAGTTGGCTGGGCTGAGGCACAGTCCATGCTGGGATATGAATGTGAGAGCTGCTCGATGTCACAGTGCGTTTATGTGTATGTGTGTTGTGTGATGATGAATCTGCAGGGTTGGGAGGGTTAAATGGGCACCGGGGGAAGAGGGTGCCACCATCCATCCACCTCTGCATAGGTGGCAAACTGCCTGTTGAGAGGAGAGAGACACAAAATAGAGGGCAGCAAGAGGGGAAGAGCACAGATGCCGCTGCTGGGATGAGGTGTGTGCTGCTGTGTGTGAAATGTGTGTATCCCCACTACAGCACTGCTGATATAGCTCTCGGTAACACAGTTTGTTAGCTAAAGCCACAAAACCCTCACAGATTGCTTTTGGTTTACATCCATAACAGGCTCATGTTTCCCTGTCAAGATACAAATTCCCAATTGCTATATTTTCCCATATCATCTCTTACATTCAATATCGAGAGGCTCATATAAAAGCTTCACTGCATGGTTGCTGGCTTACAGGGAGTGTGTGGTGGGTGCATGTCCAGGTTTTCTAGGTGTTTCAGTTTAAAGGAAAATTTCAGCATTAAAACCACATGTACAGTATTTAAAACCTTGGATTTACATTGTGTTTCTGGTGCCGTTTTTTGCATTTCGGTTATTCTGTGACTAAGAAGCCAAGAGTTAGTCCACTGATATCACTGAAAGATATTAACACAGATGCAATGGCATTTAATAGGGGGAAAATCATCACTGTCAACCCCCAAAAATAAATAATTCTTTGCAGATTCACTTTTTTGTAGCACTGTTAAACAAATATACAGAAAGATATCCAGCACAGAAGAGCTCGTCCTCCCATTGAGCTCCGCTGTAGCTGAGTTGCTGCTCGCTGCAGATGCTCTCTGCGTTAAACGATTCCACCAACGGAAATAAACGGCACCAGAAACGCAATGTAAATCGCAAATTCCTGTTTTTAAACACTGTTAATGTGCTTTATGGTGGAATTTTCCTTTAAGAATGGATATTTACCCCATGATGTATGGACAACTGTGGTGTAAATGTAACTGCAATTGTGATTTTATGGGTGATACACTGAGCAATAATGCCAGACAATGAAAATTTCATTGTAGTTATATTTTTTCTTGCCGCGGGGAGCTGGGCTAAATGTATCATTGTTGGGAAATGAACTCCTCACCCTGGCTATGTTAGTGGCCTGTCTACACCGGTCTACAATATGTAAAATGGCAGCTCCAAAACGGCTGCAGACAGGAGCTGTGACACCAAGTCAAACCGAAAGATGCTCAATGGTAGTGTGGAGTTGGGTTGATTTAGCAGTCTAGCCCTGGGTGTGCTGGGACAGCTTCTTCCTGTAGAAGCACAGCTCAGATGAATGTTTGATGAAGAGAGCCAGGGAGAGCAGTTGGTGCTTTAATGTTGCCTTACCCAAGGTGCCACCACAATTAACCCACTCCTCAGTCAGCATGCACCACCCGTCATAAAACATTCACACACACACTGGCACTGGCAGCGCTGTGTGTCTGTGTGTAAATGTGCACGTGTGTGTAAGGAGTGGGCTGCTGGAATTCCCTGGAGAGGAATAGCTGCCGGATTACACAACGAGAGAAATGAGGAAAGGAAGTTTTCCTTTATCACCCCTAACATGAGCACATGCACGCGCACGTCAGCGCGCACGCACGCACACACACATGCACAAACACACACTCCTGTCTATCAGCGAAAAGCCACTCAATAAAGCTGCTCTATCCACAGGAATCAGATTCAATCAATGAGCCCTATTTGTGAAATCAGCAGAGCGGTAAAAGCTATCAGGGAGGAGGGGAGACAGAGGGATGAGGGAAGAGAGGGAACAAGGAGGAGGGGGGAGGGAAGGGGAGACAGGAGTGGGATGAGCGAGAGGAGGTGAGCCGTGTCCCACTGCCTTCCCGACAACCCTGTGGGTGAGGTCACTAGACGCATGCTAAATCATAGTCAGGCTTGTGTCTCCTTTTTCACCACTTTGTTGATCAAAGCCAAAAACACGTGCCCACACCTACACACAATAATATATAACGGCATAATAAATAAGGTGCACTGTGTCCAACACTGATTATACAAGACAATAAACCGTGCAAATGAGTAGGAAAGAAAATGATCAGAGTTCAGTGTGCTCTCTGTGGTTGTGTAAAACAATGGGCAACAGATGAGTGGGTGTCTGATGCTGTTTACACAACCACACCCTCACTCTCCCCCATACACCCCCACCCTCCCCAATCCATCCCACCAACAGATAAACACAACAGGCGCCTGGATTAGGGTGGGTGCATTTGCTCATGTCTGCTGTTGCAATAGAGGGGGGAGCTTTTGCTCATATCTGGCAAAAGCCACAGTCTTGGAGACTCAAAGCTCAGTTTCAAGAGATGAAGTGATGAGCAGAGAGAACGAGAGAAATGGAGGGAGAATGAGCGGATGGAATAAAAGGGAGAGTAGGAGGATGAGAAAATGCATTGGAGTGCAAGTTCAAGAGAAAGCGTGAATGATTGTCTTTGAGTTGGTGGAAAGATGGAGAGATATGCAGGGAGAAGAAAGGCATAGCTGGAGAATATGAGACAAGAAAAGACAGAGAGTGTAGTGAAAACCAATTTGTCTTTTCCCCAGTGGGCTGACACTGGCTAAGGCCTGCTTTCCTTCCGCGGCCTCCCTGCCAGTCATCACAAACAGGCGTATGCACACACGCACGGGTACACACACAGACAAACACACAAACACAAACGCACACATACACACGACTGGGCCTGAGCAGGGCCAGGGTCAGGTTCTCTCCAAACTACTCCAATTACCTCAGCAGTAAACACAGCCTGCCCTGGCTGCCTCCTGGGATACAGAGAGAGGGAGAATGTGTAGAAATGAGGAATGAGAGAGGGGAGGGAAAAAAAAGAATTCAGCAAAGTGGAGTGGAGGAGGAGGTATCTGGAGCCTCGGGGAGGGAGGAGTAGATGACTTCATGTTGAGGGGTGGAACTGGTAGTGGCAGCAGCTAGTTTTTCTCTCGTTTCCCTCCCTCTCTCCTCTCCCTTTTGGTTCCCTCCCAAACTCTAACATCTGGAGGAAAATGATTACTCTCACTATGCTGCCAAGACAACTTATCAACAATTCCACACTCTCCAGAAACGCGGCGAGAGAGAGAGAGAAGAGGAAGGAATGAGTACTTGTAGCAAGCTTCAAAACATCTCCAAACTAAATAAATAACTGACAAGAAAGTTTAATCAATTTAACTCGACTAAAGCAAACTTGTAAGCAGGGCTGGAGTAAAAATGGATAAACACATGTGCAACAAAGCTAATTCCTAACTGATTCACAGGACCATGAATCAATCAACTTCCAAAGACAAGAAACAAATACTACATATATGTATATACAAAAATATAAACACTTTTGTTTCTCTCTCATAAACACAGCAGCTTTTAAGAAAGAGATGGAGTAAGTGCTACATGTCCTTTCTCAAATCTACTGATGCACTTTCAAAGGCAATTTTCTTTCCTCTCCCTTGCTCCTCGACTTTTGTGAACATATCTGCCAGGAGAATCAGGCCTCAACTGTATTTTCTTTTTCCCTGAAGACTAACAACGCAATCTCCTGCAACCCTCCTCTCTGAGTGTCTTAAACCTTCACAACACTCCTGCAAAGCCTCTTTATTTCTCCCTTCACTCCTTTGCTCTTGTCCTCACTCCTAGACAGCGTCGGTTAGCGATGTGCGCTATTAGTCATGCTAAACCGCCAACACGCTAACTCATTAGCATAGAAGTGAACCTGGCTGCAGTCAGATTATTACAAACACATCACGGCTGCTCCGCCCCATTACTGTCAATCAAAGTGCTTACTGAGGTACAGTTGAAAGTGGTGCATAGCAAAGTCATGAACTACCTCTTCTGTCAAATACTTCACTTTTTTTTGCATCACAACTAAGCTAACGAGGGAAAAGGCCTCAGAGTTAAAATGCCACTTTTGGCTCAGCCCTGTCTGATACATAGCATCAATGGGCGCTCAGGGCCATTGTTGCCATCATCATCACCATCATCATGCAGCAATATGTCTCAGTGAAGTATCCCTGTAGCTAGTGGAGCCAAGTTCCAGCTTATATGGAGTATCCAAAGTATGTGATGGAAGTAGGGGTGGCTGAGGCAGCTTGAGCCCTGGCATTGGCACTGGCTGTTGGATCTATGGGGCTTATTACAGCCTTTTATTGCGCCGGAGAGGAGTGGAGTGGGCAGCCTTGGTGCTCTGTGGCAGCCCCATCAATATCAACTGACACACACATACACACAATCAGTGCGACCAAAGGGGGGAGAGGAGGGGAAGAAAAGAGAATAGGAAGAAAAGATGTTTTTCTTCAAGCCTACTGTCCTGCCTTTAAAAAGAAAGGGACTCTTTAGCCCTGCCATCCAAAACGTTTCCAAAAGAAGCACAGTACAGGGGAAAAATCTGTGTGGAAATTCTGAGCGATCTTGTTTATCTTCAGAAACTGGGCTGGTATTCCATGTAAAATAACGGCATTAAAAGAGGATTAAAGTTCGTATAAATAACCTAGAAAAATACAGACCTAACAACACGATTTAGATGTATTATGAAAGCTTGTTGGCGTGCACCATCTTTGATAAACATAATGTTACAGGCAAACAGCAGGAAGGAAACATCTTGGAACTTGCACAAGGGAACATTAAAGCAGTAGGATGTTTTCTAGAGTCCAAACATGGTGTAAACCCCAACAGACAGCTGTCTGACTTTTCTCCGTTCTCTCTATCTCTTCCATCCACCTCTCCCTCCCTCCTAATAATTCCTTCTCTCTTCTTTTTCCCCTCCTCACTGACCTTCCCTACCTGCACCCTCGCCACCCTCAATATCTACTTTCTTCATCCATTTCTCTTCCATTTCTTCGTCCTCTTTCCTTCTACTCTCTTTATCCCTCCCTCCGCCGGGCTGCCAGACGGTGTATTGTTCTGTCGCTGTGATCCTTTAATGCCATCCAATCGAGCAGGGAATATCTTGAAGGGATTTGGCCAGGGATGATTTGGGAGCTTTAAATACTGCTGGGGGATTTGCATCAGATTCAGAGATCCTGACTCAGAGCTGATCATCGGAGCCCTCGCCTAAACCAGGGATCTGTGTAGCTCTGGCAAGACCTGGGATTCAAACCTGGAACCCTTTGGACACATCTGCAAGGATACGCAATGCCAGCCCAGTAACACTATTTTCTGTGTAACGATGAGCCACAGGTGAGATTGCTTGATATCACAGGCTCCATCCAGCACCTGCACTGACCTCAAAATCTGGTAACCTCTGCTGAGAGACAAGACTAAGTCCTGTCAGCTAACCCTCCAACCCTCTCCATATGCACTCTGATTAGTCGTACATCACATCAACAATCTGAACATGGTAGGCTAGTTATCAAACAGAATTGAGAGTCTGGTTCATGTACATCAGTGAGTGCATCTTCTCCACATGGCAGAGAATATTTTATCATATTACCAATATTAAAGTCGGCCTGCATTTTCATCACAATCTTGCAACCCAAGCTGGGAAATAAGGATCACCTAGCAGCTGGCAGGGCTGGGGTGCCCTGGTGGGCTGCTTTTCTGGGTGAAACCTCACCAACAACCTCCCCTTAAAAGTTCACAGCCCGGTCAAGAACGTTCAGGAGCTAGATTAAATGGTCAACTTATGGGCAGGAGGGAGGACTGAACGATTTGTGCTTAGGGACATAAAAGGGAAAAAAGCAAAAGTCTGCCATCAGAAATTAATGGGAGCTGCATGTCCATGGAAACCTCAGGATTAAAGTCATTGTGTTTTGATACTAAGAAAATGAGGCCATTTTTTGAAAAGAGCACAACACAAACAGAAGAGTTATTACCAGTGGTGACTTGAAGAATATTCTGTTGTTGAGGAAGAATATTCTGTTTTCATAATGTGTCAGTGTTACAGATGTTGTGTGCCTTCTTTGGCAAAAGCAGTCTTATCATTCCAACATAGCTCTTCAAAGCAAACTGAAGCTGTAAAAAGAAATGTTTTGGTTTTACTTTTGCTGTGACCTAATAAACACGACCCAAAATTCCACCAATGGGAGGACCAGTCAGTGGAAGAGATGGAGACTGAAGAATTGAAGGATTGAAGTATATCGTGACCAATAAACAAAAGCAGAGTGAAAGAGAAAGAAAAAAAAAAGGAGGACGGATTTAGAGAAACAGACCAAGTGAAACCAAGTGAGGGAAAGAAAACAGAAACAATGTTAGAGACTCAGAGGAGAAAGCAAAGAAAGCCAGCAGTCCAGAGTTGGCTGGTGGGACTGAGAGAGTGGAGTTGGTTTGAAGTGACTGGAGCGATAGTTGGCAGAGCGAGGCGTCAAAGACTGCGGGAGCTGAATTTGACGGGCGGCCTTTGGGCTCTCTAAACGCTGAGCTCTACACAATCCTATTTTCCTGCCTAAACAGTGGGACACACAGACGCTGGAGAGACAGAGATGAAAGCAGTGTGTATGTGTGTGTGTTCCTACTTCCCAGATGTTGGAGCTTGGCCCTGCTAAGGCCCCTGGGGATGTCCTTAAACTACTGTGGGTGGACGGTGTATAAAGTGGTGTATGTAAGACTGTGAGTGCGTGCATATGAAATTGAAGGAGAGAGAATGTACAGAAGCCTGTATCGGCGTTGGCCCTGCGGAGAGGCAGGGTCCTAACTGCCCCTCCTCTATAGCACACCCACAGGCATGCGCACACACAGAACACATACACACACACTTCTGCATTTCCTTGCCCTACCATAAAGGGATTAAGGGGACCTTCAAAGAGAGGCTGAGAGATTGGCCAGGAGCCTGCAGGGTCCCTCTCCTTGCCTCTGGAGGACCAGGGCAGATTAAAGCTGCCTAGGCCTCTCAGCCTGCTTCGCTGCCCGCCTCCGCCTCCCCCGTACTGTGCTAGGATGTTGGAAGAACCCCTGGAGGGGCCAAGCACAACCAGGTGGATTAGGAACGAGGAAGGAGGTTATTTTATAATGGGGGTAGGGACCTAGGTAGTTAGGGACCTAGGCGCGTGTGCATGTGTCTGTGAGCCTAAATTAAAAAGGGACAGGGCAAGTGGGGATGGGCTATTTTCTAAGTGGTGTGGCAGGCATGTGCGGAGAAAAGCACCTTCACTGGGGATCCAAGTCGCCTTTAAAACCTTAATGAGTGAAACAGGACAAGAGACAGGACTAATTCCCATGGAGGGAAGAAATAAAAGAGTTGAATTAGCAACAGGATGACGTTACAAAAAGAAGTGAGCACTAATTGCATGGTAACGGCGCAGAGGTGTGGATGCAAAGTTTCCAAAGTTGAGGAGTTGACTTTTACAGCAGAGTCAATACCAGGCAGTGAGTGACTGAGTATCAGTCCTATTCATTCTAGCCTGTGGTCCACACTTGTGCCATCAGCCACTGATTGATTGTTGTGTGTGTGTATATGAGGGTGGCTATGCACGAGTGAGTATGAGCAGGAATGCTGACTAGCTTTTTCTTCCTCAATCCTTAGCACCAGCAAGTTGGTGAGTGACATAAGGAGTAAATGTGCATAGTAGTGGGGGAAGGCCAAGATAAAAGATACCATCCAGTGCCACTGTTATTGCAATCTGAATCTTTTCCCCGCCTTGCAGTTTTCCCTCTTCCCCGTGGCTGGCTCCGTGAGTTGAGTCCTGATGATGTGAGGAACAGCAGGGGAGTGGAAATTAAGGCCACTCTGTCTCTTCCCGTGCTCTTATGTCCCTGATACACACACACACACACCCACCCACCGACACACACCCAAACACATACGTACACACATTTCTGAAACACGGTGAACCCAACACCAACTTATAAGTGTATGTCTCTGGGGAGAAAAAAATGCATGCGATAAAGCCATTATCTCTACTTAAATTAAAGCCATACAACAAATATTGGTCCATTGCAAGGATGTCTTAAATCATGCGGATTTATCTGATAACAATTAGGATTTGTTTGAATGAAACATGTAACACATCGGATGATGGTAGCTGTGACTTGTGTTTCAACATATATTTTTCATCTTCCCACAGGAAGGAGAGCCACCAAGTGTCTCTTGGCATTTCAACCTCAGGAGGAGCTCGGCTGCAGAAGTCTGCCTGCCTCTCAGTGGTAGGGCTGGGAGATTAGTAAGCGAGAGGACAAGACCAGGGAAGGGGGCCAAGGCTTAGGCAGGCTGTTCCCCACAGGGTGTGCCTTTTCTCAGGGTCAGGGCCACCTGTCTGCTCCCCAGGAGAGCCACAGAGCCGGAGATCAGGACGGATGGGCAGATGGAGTTCGGGAAGGGAGAGATGGCAGGGGAGGAAGCCCCAGGGCCAAGACCAGACCTTCAGATGTAACTCTACAAGCCCATACCTGAGAGACAGAGCCCTGGTACACATGGACAGAGGCTCTATCATCTTGCAGCACAGCCATATAAACCGGGGGCTTCCAAACTGTGGCTATTTGCAACATATCCTTTCCACAGTAATGCTATCTATGGAAAGACAAGACATCTTTATACAGCTTTCTGAGGCATCAGTGCCATCAATAGGGCACTCTGTCTTGTGTAACTGGCACAGTTGTGGCAGACAGCTCCAGCCCTGCTCTGTGGTTTCTAATCCATGTGTTGTTAACAGGAGCTGGTGGCCTTCAGGCCACTGCAGATACACTAATGGGGAAGAGAGTGGTGAATGGCATGTCGCCTCAATCCACCAGAGAGAGAAAGAGAGCAACAGACAGCACAAGAGAGTAGATGAGGACAGAACAAAGAAAGAGAAGACAGAGACAAGACAGACTGAGGGGAAACAGAGAGAGAGAAGAAAGAAGTAAGACTGAGCAAAATAGTCTGGCCAAAGAGAATGTGAGGGAAGAGAGAAAGAGGAAAGAGAGAAAAGAGCATGACAGAGTCAGTGTGCATGTTTGCCTGGTGAGATAAGTGCCATTAGAGTGAAGCAAGGCAAACAAAAACAACAAAGAGAAGTCTGTCAATATAAATCATGCATTGGCACTGTAAAAACCTTATCCGGGCACAACTGTGAGCATGATAAATGGCAGCAACGGGAAAATATATATTTTTTCTCTTGTGTCTCTATCATGTACGTTCTAAGAGAGACTACCATAATTAAGGGGCAGAAAGACAAAATGTTTGGTGGTAGAAAAACGAGGGAGGGGGTGCATAAAAACAAGTGTGGAGCGTATGCCAGCCAGCCTAGTCTCCTAATTCGATTCACAGAAGGGTGTGGGATGGTGGTTTCCCTTGCTGGCCACTTCTGGAGTGATAAACATGCCCCAAAATATCCTCTCTCTCTTCCTCTGCCTTTCTCAGAGGTACAGACATAAGGCCCAGGTAAAAATGCGTTCCCAGATTCCCCTGCCAATCATTGTGCATGTGTGCTGTTTGTGTGTGATGTGACTGGTTGTGTGTGGGCATATGTTTTCCAACCAGTCTGTGCTGGTATGATGGGACGCCAGGCACGGCCTTGCCTGAGTCTGCTTCCAGGCAGCCTCGCATTTGAAGTCCCTGCCAGTAGAGCTATGGTTGATCGTTCAGGCCTGAGGAAAGCAGCCCTTCAATGTTGTTTTGGTTTTCTTTTGGGGTGCACTTTAAAAGATGGTTTGTGGACTTCGGCTTTCCACTTACCTATGTAATCAGAATGGAAAGTTTGTCAGAAAGGTCTGTTGAACAGGGAATCTGTAAAGTGTCTGCATTTGCAAACACACACGTGTTGCATCACCTGCCATGACCAATCAGTCACTCCTCACACACTAACCAATCAAATGACAAGCAGCCATGATCGTTATTGGCAGAAGTGTCGGAAAAGCCACATCTGTTTGCCATGGTAAGACGGTTAAGTGGTCAATTCCAATTACCCACTTATCACTTCCAGTTCATTAATCAGAAGGGATTTCATACTTCACACAGCTTTTGAGAGTGTTTGCTCTCCCCTGTTCACTTAGTTGCAGTGCGTGTTAGAGTGTGAAGTGTCTGTCTCGGACATACAAGTGGGGCATGGAGGAACCGAAAGGCTGGATAAATGAGCTAAGTGTGGGATGATGAGAACATGGAGAGTGATAAGAGTGGAGGAGGAGAGGATGGCCAGAAGTCAAAGGCTACAATCCCTCCAGGCCTGCTCCTATCTTTGCTGTCTGAGGCACTCAACCTGCATGGAAGCGACGGAGACTATAGACAGAGTCAAAGAATACTCAAAGCAAAGGACTTTGGAAAACAGCAGAGAAGGCGGAGCACGGCGATGCAGTCTTGGCGTCTCAAGTAGAGGTCACAAAGTCAAGGAACCCAATTAAAAAGATGATTAACATTCATGTGGGAGAGAAGTGTCTACGTGCAGGTGAGATGGGCTTAAAAGACACACACACACACACACAAAGAAACGAATGGGCGTGCACGCGCGCACACACACACACAGTGAGCTGCTCGCAGTGCAGTCCAGCCTGTTGTAACTGTGGTGTCCTGGGAGGTGGAGATCAGGAGGTTAATATGATCCAATCCAACTGCTTCATTAGCCTGATGAAGGTAATAACAGCCTACAGGGAGAGTAAAACTGCCAGGTGGACTTAAACCATCTAACTACTGCCTGCAAGACTTCTAAGCCCGGTTAAGCTAGCTGGCATCCTGAGATACTGGCTAGTTTTGTCATTTCTGTTGAGGTCATCACGTTCATTTCAGTTCAAACTTACACTACATGGCAGGACAAGATATATGTGACAGGCTTCCTCAGTGCAGCTTGGTAGTGTTTGTGTTTTTCGCCCGTCATTTGATTTCTCATGATTTCTCATGATCTCATGTTTTAGTGCAGGCCTTGCAGCCAGTGTGTGGGTGGTAGTCAGAATGGTATCTGGCACCGCACTGTGATCGGAGTCCAGAGACCACAAAAGACACTCAACATTAGCTGGTCTGATTATAGACACATACACATTATATTTAAACCCAATCATTTTAGAGCTAGGGTGTTTCACCTCTTTTTCCTTTTCAGAACCAAATAAATCTAATTCCTCATCCTGGGGACCTGTTAGAAGTACATTCTTAATATGAAATTCTATCTTTTGAAAATCTGCTATTTTGAATAAAATGCAATCTATGGTTGGAACAGAACCTGTTGCACAGTATTGGCTGCAAAAGCCCTGCGGTGATGGTGTTTTGTGCGCGGGGATAGCAGAGGAGCATGCAAACCTTGTCCGAGCATCCACCGTACAAACCAATCAATCAGGTTCAATGAGAAATGCCGACTCCTGTCCTTACGGATTTGGCTGTATCCCACACATGGCACAGGATGTGAGGAGGAGAAGTAGATTAAGAGTAAATAAGAGGAGAATAGTAGCGCTAGGTAGGCCTAACAGAGAGTAAACATCATTAATTGGAGAGGCACACATGGATGGATGCGGCCAGATGGTGTTTTGTACTCATTTGTCATACATTGCTGACAGGGAGGGGGGAGAGGGAGAAGGAGAGAGAGAGAGAGACAGAGAAAGAGAGAAAAACCAACAAAGAAAGAGGTGTTTATTGATTGCAGAGTCAGTACGCTGCTGCCCAGAACAGACTTCCACTGTTTAAATCTAGCTTCACTTGTTCTGCATCATCCTCCCTGTGTGCCTGTGTCTTTCCTGTCAGTGCATTTCTGATGGTGCTGCCATTGCACCACTCTGCCAAGCCGGATACATACTGGCGAGCGCAGACACAACACCCCGCAGATCACCAAACCTGGCATCCATTAAGGCCCATCTGTCTGACTTTTACAAAAACACCATCTATGCTCTTCCTCAAAGGTGGTCCGTAGGAGAGAGAGGAGAGAGAGAGGAGACAGAGGAAGCAGAGACAGGACTGAAGGACCAAACGACAAACCCTACCCCTTTTGTCTGGGCCTAAAAAGGAAGATAATGGGTTGGTGAGCAAAATGTGACAATTAACGGAGAGGCCTGTGCATACTGGCAGTAGAAGCAGCTCTGCTATTCACCACCAGGATATCTGTAACAAAAAAAGGCTTCCAAATGCACAACGCAGCAATGAAGCCAACTCCTAATTTCCATAATGTATACTAGAAATACATAAGTCAGAAAAGTCCAAAAATAGAACTTTAAAAGGTACAACAGAGTGGGAGAAGGAGAAAGAGAGAGAGGACAAGAGAGCGTGGTGATTTAGAGCGAGAGAGAAGGACTGGGTTCCTGCCGTGCTGCAAATGGAGAGTAGCGCTGGAGGCTGCTGGTCTGCTCGAACTGCTACCACACTCACTTTGTTCCCGGCAAGGACAGTTCCTTTCAGAGAGACATGCCCTTGGCTCTGTGGGGCCAAAGTGCTCCTTCGCCAACCACCTCTTTTCTTTCTCTTTGTCTGTGCGCCCCACTCCCTTCAAACTTAACATTTCATGCTTTAAGCGTGCATGGTTTTATGTTGAGGGCTCCTAGGCCAGACAGTCAGCTATTTTTGATGTAGGTACCTTGCGGTGAGTGCCGGTACAGTTGAGACAAATCATTACAAGGACAAAAAAATATTAACTCATACGTGTGGAAGTGCAGGGCAATCACACATGGTCTTGAGCATCCCATCTCATACAACTTCAGTGAGACCTTGTGGCTTGAGGGTTTGCAAAAATGTGCCCAGCACTGTGCCTAAGTGTCCAGTGAGATGAAAAATTGTTTTGTTTTTGCGTTGTTAGGCAATGCACTCAACTAGTCCAAGGCGATGACACAGCCTCTCCCTCCGAAAATAAACATACAAATCATGCTCATAAGAAATCTGCACTCACAAGAGACCAAAATCAAGAAACCATGCCACACTGACAGTAAAAACTTTGAGGGGTAGCTTACTGCACCACTCAAGAGTATAACATTTTCATCTCTGTGAGCTTAAATTGCTGCACTAGGGGGTTGTTTCCAGGGAAACATGTTTACATTTTTGAGATCTAGCTGACATTTTTATCCAGAGTGACTTCAGTAAAATGCAACAGTAGAATATGTTTCAATTCCTAGATCAGAAACATTACAAGCAGCTGATAAGTGCTGTGACAATTTTCCCTCAGCCACGGAACGATCATTTAAGAGAGAAATGCCAGAAAAACAAGGAGAAAGCTCAAAGGAAAGAACAAGGAGAGTGCTCAAAGGGACTGTTTTTAGCTTTAAGAGCATCCTAGAAAAGATAGAGGGATAATATATGGGAGATGGCAGATCATTCAAGGGGGAAAGGAGAAATAAGGTACTTTTTGAAGAGATGGGTTTTCAGCCAATGGCGGAATATGTGCTGGACTGATGTGTACAAGGTTGCGTGCGGCACAGTTAGTCTATGAGCTAATTCACAATCTGCCTCCTTCTCCTTTGAGGGATTTTATTACGCTCTGCTCAAAAAACACCTCTGGAATGACAAGATCCTCAGTTGTGAGAAACTGTCTTCTCCCTTATAGGCCTGCTACATTTGCTTTGATTTCTTTTTCCATAAAGGCAACTAAAAATTAGGACTCACTGCCATCTAATATCAGAATCACCTGAGACTTTCACACTTTAGTGATGCTAAAAAGATGGTTAAAAATAAACCAAACATGCACATATTAAGTGTAACAATTTCATAGATTTTTAATCGACCGACTGTTTAGTGTTTGTAAATGGTTTATTCTAAGTGGATTTTCATGTATTGTAATTTTATGTAAATGGAACTGTGTGTACACTGCACATTGTTTCACCGGCCCAAGTGGCTGGGAATGAAAATTATCTGACTAGCAATATACTAGACATGAATCAAACTTCATGGAGGTTTATGCTTTCAATTGTACATGGTCTGTGTTAAATTAAAGACCAGTTAATTTATTCTAAGCCTAATAGGAATCTCAAGAGTCCTTTATTTGTCCAAAAAGAAAATATTCAATAGCACTGGACATAGATGAGGTTGAACCCTCAAAGTGAGATGAAAACACTTAAATGTTTCTAGTGTTCTTAAAAACTGGTGGGGCATATGCGAAGCACTCAGGGATGCCCGAGGACAAGGCCTTTGTCTGGTCTCAGATGGCCATCTCTCTTTGTCTGCATGTCTGTCATTTTCCTGGAAGCCCTTCAAATAGCGCAGTGACCTGAGGGGACCAATGGGAATTTATTATATCCATAACTATGTCCAGCACACACACCTGTCAATCATACACACACACAAATGAATCCACGTATACATACATACACAAACGCGCACACAAGCACACTGATGTACACTCTCTCACATACACCAATGCACACACACACACACACACACACACACACACACGAGCATACAGTGTCACCTTGGGTCGAGCTGTCACATCTGCCAAAGCTTTCCTGCAGAGAGAGTGAGGATCAGTCATAGATCTAAATAAGCTGTCACACTGTGCCATCACACCACTACGCGTCACCTACACATCACACCAAAAGACCGAGAATATCTTTTACCACCGAATAAAAGGCCAGCTCTCTGTGTAGGCAACGCTTAGTTTAGACTGGTGGTGCTGGTTAAACAGGGAAACCAATTTGTCAGGTTCTTATCAGATTTGAAAGGCTAATTAATGAGCTGGAAAAGATCCTAGTTTCTTTTTCTCTCTCTCACTCTCTCTCTCTCTCTCCCTCCCTTTCTGTTCATTTCCCCACCCCTCACCCCCATCTCCACTTCCCTCCATCTCTCTGTGGAACATCCTGTGCATCAGCTCCCGGATTCAGTTAGCAGGCAGTCATTGTTAATGCATCTCCCCCGGCTATCGTAACTGTGTGTTATCCGTGTCTCCGCAGTAATCTGCGACACAGGTTTGGCCTTTTAATGTAGATTACAAAGACAATGCTCGAAAGCCAAGGACCATCTTGATACAAAGCGGTGTGGATGTGCAGCATCCTGGTGTGCACGCGACTGCCAGGCCAAGTCTTAATACACGGCAAAAGCATCTCTCTGTTCGCCATCCAAGCTTTGTGTGACACGGGGAGCCCAACTCTGTAGAGATTATTAATAGCATGTGGAGATAATTCAGATGGATTCTCTTTCAAACATTTGTCAGTTTACACAAGTCAACTGAGAGCCTGTTCCCATTTATAACTTCATTCCCACTTTAAGTATAATCATAACATGCACACACAACAGGGTTTCTGCACCTCTCACAATTGGTTCAGGCTGCTGTCAATCACAAGAAAAAGCCTACCTAAAGGCCAATTCTTATTCTCCTCCAGCCTTTCCAGGCACAGGAAGGGGAAGTGGAATGGGCCAATCATGGTTTAGGTGCACAGCTCTGCAGGGATCAGAGCAAGGGTTACCCAGAGTGCAGTGGGGCTGTGCTGCAGGCTCTGTTGGAGAACCTTATTAACCAAGGAGACGAGGGATGGGCAGAGCATGGTAGTCGGTGTGTATGAGTGTGTATGCACGTGCACGGGGAAGCCTGCGTCTGAGCATGTGTATCCTCGTGTGTGTGCAAGGGCAGGATCAGCGGAGTAAATCCACACTTGAAAGAGCAGCTCAATCAAGCTCTCCCACCCATCTCTCTCTCTCTCTTTCACTCACTCTCCCCCCCTCTGTCTCTCTCATTTCGCCGACTTGCCTCTGCTCCCGGTTCATGGAGAGTTGAAGAGTTCACGGGACTGGGGAGCAAACGAGAGCTACCAAGGGCGAGGAGGAACTACTGAACCTTTACCAATTCCCATCAGCACCCTCTTCCAGTTGTCCATCAATTTCAGGCTAAGAGAAGGGGAGGGATCCGCCACTGAGAAGCTGTGACACACTGGTCAATATTAGCTGGGCAAAGATGCCAACCACTGTACTGCAGATGATTGCAAACAGGGATGGAATTTATTTACAACACACAAAATCTCATAGTTGTGGCAGTGTGGGGATCTGACACTGCAAAACAACTTTGCCTTTTTGGTTAACTTTTTTTTTTTTTTTTTTTAAAACACTAAAACCTATTTTTTAAGATCAAACGATCATTAAAAATTCTACAGCTTCATTTTACTACCAGATCTGAAGGTAAAACAAAGCAATCTATCTTGAACAATCACTCTCTTCTCCCTCTTTGTTTCACTCCTGCAGCCGAGTCTGCTTCAATGACAAGTCAAGCCTGTTCCTTGAAAGAGAATAAAAAGCGTGACCTCATTTTGTTTCCTGTGCGATTTAATAAAGGCGATTTTACGCTGCCAAACGTGGAGAAGATGCCCTTCATTAGAACGGTGCGTACCCAAGCGGATTGCTGCGTCTCGCGTCCATAGTTTAATCCAATTTAGTTTAGCATGATAAAGGGCATTACTGCCAGCCATCCCTGCTGCCCACCCACTCACAACACACACACACTCACAATGACAAAGACAAGAGAGGAAGGAAATGCAGAGCCCTGGGGGGTTCATGGAAAGATACAACACCACCGACAGGTGATACTTTTGTTGAAAGAACTGCAACGTCATATTCACACTATCTCACATCTACTGAAATTTATAGAGATCAAAAAAAAGCCCAGTGTCAAAGTATCTTTGGTAATGAGAGCACAAACCAAATGGTTGCCCTACAACAGAATCTAAACTCGACATTTTAAACCGTTTCTTCTTCTATAAATCAACTGTCTCAGCCTTTGATGCACAAACTGACAAAAGCTTAGAACCAAACATGACTTTGAAATATTCTTGGGAGCGGTAAAAAAAGGTTTTGACATTTGTGAGGTTTACAAACACTGAAGACAAATGTACCTGTAAGAGCAAGAACAGGACTAGAATGCCACTAAAAGCATATTCCAGGACTCTTGAAGAATCTATGTCTTTATAGCTACATTTTATAAGAAAGGAAAAAGAAAAGAAAAAAAAAATCACAGAATGGACTTAATGCAAATATCTTTCCATTATGTTTAAAGAACAAAGATGCTTTGTGTGGAAGAAAAATGGCCTCTTGAGGACAAGAATGGCTCATTAATTTACTTCATAAAATTCTTATTTGAATTAAGGGCTAAAGTGAATGTTTAAGTGCGAGATTTCATTTAATGTCTACAAGGAGCTAGACGAAGCTGCTCTTTGTGCTTGAGAAATGACAGAGGGGAGCGTCACCTCCTCCAGAGCTGTGATGCTCCTTACCCCACCAAACGGCGCAGGTACTAAATCACCAGACCACCTCCGTGGCACTTGACAAGCTGGGAAAAAGCAGAGAAATTTCTAGAAAAGCAGCGAAGCTATTTTTGTGGCACTCCATTCAGATGAGTGTTAGCTGCCGAGAGCCGTCATTGACTTAAAAGGATGCCAAAGGGGTTTTTGGTGTGTGTATGTGTGTGCACGCATGTGCATGTGTGTGTAACAGTGACTCATTCTGCGTCACTCTTCAAAACACTGTCGCTTCCAGAGATTTCTTCATCCTCAAGTTGGTGTGTGCATACAACACATTTGTGTTTGTACGTGTGTGTGAACATCATCTTTGTGTGCATACAGGCTGTGGAGATCAGAAGTGCTCCTGCTGTCAGAATCAAAACAAGTCCCTAAACAAGAGAGAGGCAGGCTGAACAGAGACAGGTAATCCTAAAACAAGAGGACATGGATTGAAGTGTTTTCTGCAGTGTCAGGCTGGGCTAAGGCCTCACTGAGACAGACAGGGAGGAGCGGGCACGTTCCAGCCACACAAGCCCTGCGTGATCACACCTCTCATGTCACAGTGCCCACCTCATCTAAACCTGGGCTGCACTCAGAGATAAACATTAAAAGCACAGTTAAGGCCTGTGGTCGCATCAGTAAAGTTAGCCTACATTTCAATTTTTCAACTATTACGGTTTGAATTACAAGCCAGATAGCAGATTGCAGCCAGTCTGGATAACCTGGCATGGCTGGCATAGGCTGGCCCCGTTTCTGTGGATCACACAGCCCTGTGCCCTGCCACCCGATGGCAGATCTGAGTCTACAGCTGTCCTGCCTCCTTGGTCACTGCAGGCAACCGTGCAAATACACCACCGATGCCCGTAAACTACCTGCGGCCATCTCCAGTGGCACAGAGAGTATCAGGAAGCAGGGGCAGAGGGGAAGCGGAGACGAAATGTGGTGATCACAGGAGGTGTGTGCAGTTAGCTGTGCTTTTGCACTGACCTGTCCCCTGGTCTATATACAGAAGTAAACAGGATGCTAACAGTAGGATGGGAGTGGTGCAAAGGCTGAGACACAATGGGCAGCTCCAGTACTCTTATGTCTTTGTTTGGACTAGTGTATTAAGGTATGGAGAAGGCCTTTACTGCATCTAAGAACTCAATCATGACTCAATCATTACATCCCCGGAAACTGGAATGGCAGTACAGGTGGATAATGTTTTTTAGGTGATTGGAGGCCAGACACAGGTGCGTGCGCATATGAGTGTGTATGTACTCACAGCAGGTACAAGAAGCTTCTTGACCTCCTCCACTGCTCTCCTCATCTTGATCTCAGCTCTGGCCTGTGTGTCTTCCACTGTGATCAGGACATGAAGGTCTTCATTTAGGTGTTCCCAGTTCGGCTTCCCTCTGTTCTGTTCCTCCTGGAAAGGGGGAGGGAGAAAGAGAGGGAGGGATGGAGGGACGAAGGGAGAGAGAGAGAGAGAGAGAGAGAGACAGTGAGTAGATGTGACAGTGTGGGTGTGTTAGAGCGCCAGTGCAGTAACACAGCATATCAGAGGAAGCGGAGGCGAGAGGCAGGCATACACAGAGGACGACGGAGCCCTGTGAAGAGAGGCAGGATGACAGGCGCGGCCCTTTAGTCAGCTATTTAGCTTTAACTTTGAAAGGACACCCTTCTTTAATAGATCCCTCGCTTCACAGAGGCACAGACGACAGCTAGCCCTCCAGCAATTAATATCAACGCAAGATGGATGGATGGAGGGATCAGAGAGAAGGAGGGATGCGGGGCCTCTGAGCTTCACCAATTTCAGGAGTAGGAATATAGTAGTACAGCGATATGGTTCCAAGTGTTTCAGGATTGTGTGTGTGGGTGTGTGTGCCTCTGTCTCTGACTTATGTTTATGTGAGGACAATAGTGTAACAATAGCTCTCTGAGGGAGTCGTTTGCCCTGCTGAAAAGGGAAAGCCAAAGCACTCAGAAGGTGCCAAATTGTAGCACTAGTGCTCCCTGAAAGGCAAAATGGGCTGTATTCAAAACCAACCATCACTCCCCGACAGCCTTTCAACGCCGTTAAATAGGGAGCCATTTCAAGATTTTGAATTGGGGAGGGCGAGGGTGGAAAATGGTGCAGGCCATTTCTCATTTTTCAGAAGCCTCAGTAAAAAGCCCAATCACACCTGACTCTTTTGTGAGGAGGTAAAGTGGGATATGTGGAGGCAAATATGAAGTACTCCCACATTTATGTTTAAAAAAAAAAAAAAAAAGAAAAGAAAAAAAAAACACTCCTCCATTTAGCATAGCCCTCTTCCTGCCTCTCCTGACTGCCCGCTGACAGTAAATGCAGCGCGCAGACACTGAGAGAGCTCTAAAAAGCTTTTGAGGTTGTATCGTGTGTCACCGTGACTATGAAAGTCAGCGGTTGGAAAGCTAACCATTTCCCCCTGAGGTGAGGAGTTGAGGTCTAGGTTGTCTTACAAAGACGGCTTAACCTCAGATTCTCGAGTGTGCATCGGTGCATGAAAATCATGGGCATTCAGTAAAACAGGATTAGAGTATTGAGACATTAAGGCCACTTCTGTATTGGACTTAATTTATAAAGACATAATATTAATGAATGCTTATTATGTCCTAACTGGTATAATTTAAAGATATTTCAAATTGGAGAAAATATGTTGCTTTTTTCTTTGCTAAATGAGGTCAGAGCCTCAAACAGTCAACAGTACATCCCAGATCGTTTCCCCTCCTGCTGCTGGAGCAGCTTCGTATAGTCTGTTGATGAACACCACGTCGTTTGCTCCCACCCGTACGAACCGCCCAACTTCAGATCGCTGCTCATTTGTGAGGACAGAGTCACTGTGGAGGTGTCTAATTATGAACAATACATCGTGGTGCTCTGCAGGAGGTCCACCTGACATGTTTTCAATACACGTAACAAGCACCGTAACGATGTGGCAATACACGCGCACACACAAACATGCACGCACGCTCAAAGCTTAGCGCTAGAGTTGAGTGCCACCCACCTGCTTTCTACTCTGCAGAGAGCTGTTGCCATGGCACTGCTCTTTGCAATGCACTCTGCCACACATACACACACACACACACAGAGAAGAAAGTTCAATATTCCTCTCTCGTTTTCCCCTTTTCCACACAGGGGGGAGGACCTAGTTTCAGCAGCCAGGCCATTATTTCACCATGGCTGTTTGCTTATGGCCTATTAGGGGACATGGGGACTGGAAGGTGACTCAGCAGACTTGAGAAGGGACGCAGACAGACAGGCCAGGGAACCAGCCATGAAAATGCATGGCAGAAGCCTACATGTATGTATGCACAGAGATCCTTGCTCAGGGTGCTCTTGTCCCACCAAAAGCAAATTATTAACCCCTCCTCCCCAGACGCTGGTCAATCACAAAAAGTGTGTGCACGTGTTTGTGCGACTGCGTCTGTGAGCGTATGCCTGCAGCAGTCAAAGCTGACAGGCTCTGATTTGGTTGGGGCTGTAGTCAAGGCAGGCTGGAAGCAGATAAAGAGCTGCACACACATACACACACACACACACACACACACATGCATGCACCCAGACACACACCTCACACCAGTATGACTGCCTGTGAACAAGGTCACTGCGTGCCCTCTGAGAGAAAGTGACAGCATGACAAACAGGAGGAAGGGAGGAGAGGGGAGAACGATGGGAGAGGGTGAGAGAGGGGAGGGCAGATGAGGCAAGCGATGAAAGGAATGGTGGGAAGGCCTTTGAAGAGGATGGCTGACATCAAATGCCATGGCAATAACCAGACACCAGAGAGTAATCGGTTTTGGCAAACACGCAACGTGAATATATAACACTGACACGGCACCTACAAACAACATCTATAAATCCAAGAATAGGATTAAAAAGAGGGACTGCTCGTCGTTTATGTTGCCTGACTTCCATCGTCTACCCAACACCTGTTTGCCTGCCGGCCATTTCACCCCACAGCTTGAGCCTGATAAATCTTAAAGCCTTTGCTCTCTACATGCATGATAATATATGCACTAGCATTTCACAAAAATATGTCGTATGTGTCTCCTGACTCCTGTCCCTCTTTCCATAGGTAGCACTTATAAAACAACTGTGCAGAGGGTAGTTTCATAAATAATAATGTTATTTTACTGATCCTGTAGGTAAACTCTTTTCACTTGTCCTTCTCTACAGGGAGGTCAGACCACAGGATCCACTACAGAACAATAACCCTGGAGCTGGTGTCTTGCTCAAGGACACTTCAGTAAGGTGCATGTTTGCAGACAGTGGCTTGAACTTTGGTCCTGCAACCGAGCGGCATTCTGCCCATTCATTACGCCATCAACAGAATCTGGAGGCCCTACAACATCATCGGCTCTAATGGCAATGTCCCCTCCCCCAAAGGCCAGGTCCAAACGGGGTCAATGCACTTGAGCCTGAAATAGTAGCAGAGCAAAGCTGCAGGGGCATTTAAGGACAAAAGCAGCAAGCCTGGGATCCAGAGGGAGAAGGATCACAATTGTGAGAGACTCGACATGTGAAATGAATAAAATCACAATTATTTTAAACAGAAGCACTTGATTTTCCAAGTAAGCCTCTCAAATTACACAAAAATCACTGAAGAACGGGCTGTTGAGAGTGCCAATTAAAAATGATGTATCATAGCTTGTTGATTTGGTTTCTGGTCCAATGATTCCTTTGGGTTACACTTTTTCTGAAATATACCCTTATTTCAAGCGTAACCTCTAAATCTGAATTAGGGTAAAAGAAGGGGAAGCGTTAAGGGCAACAGAGGACAATCCTGAACAGGTCAGAGCAATGTCAGGATGGCACAGCACTGCTAGCTCTGTGTGAAAAGAGGTACTATACTAAAGCTTTAAGACCCTCTATTAAATAACTCGTCAGACTGAATGATATAAATTATAGCACCAATAAACCACATTGCAGCAGTCCCTACAACTCCTGCCATTAGCTCCATGTATTCTGAACCTTTGCGCTCTCTCCCTTGAAGCCATTTCCAACAAAAAAGCCCCTGAGGCGCTGAAGCAAATATCTGGACATTTCTCTGCTTTCCCCATCAACATAATAGGTCCCTGTAAACACTTAATAAAAGGAGAAACAAGCCTTGGACTGCACTGGGCCAAGCAATAAGCAACCCAAAGGTGGGGAAAAAACCAGGTCAGCTAAAACTCCAAACAATACAAGTGGGCTTGCTGTGGTGCCAACAGGCCAATCAACTTCAACCTATTGATTGCCAATGCCACACACTTCTTCTTGAGCAATAAAATGGTGGAGCTGTGCCGTGGCTCTGTCTGCTAGCTGGCAGACGCTGAAGGTCCAAGCCTGAGGCCTAATGTTTTCTGCCAGTGACCATGCTGATATCACAATTTTAGCTAATATGTGGAGGGACAATCAGCAAAAAAACAAATCAAAGCAAATTCATTTGGTATAGACTCTGAAAGGGCACTTAGGTGGCTCAAACTAAAATAGCTGTCTATGCTGTTAAGTAATATCACACTGTGCGCTCGCCAAAACAGAATTAGGGCAGTTCTGCAAAAGGGAAGAAAATCCCTAATGCATTTGTGCAGTGGTCAATATAACACGCCTGTGTAACTGGCATTGCTCCGGCTGTTGTTCTGCATTAGCATGACTGTAACAGCAGAAACTAGAGAGACCAAAGCTGCCATATTAGACAAAACTTTGAAGGGGATTAGACTCTGAGGGGAGTCCTCCTTACTTCTTACCACTGAGAGAACAATCATCAAAAAGGACATGGCGTGCCAGCTACATCCCTATGGACAGCATGCAAAGACTTTACAAAAATCAATAACAAACTAAGGCTAGGCCCCGAGAAAGTAAGAAACTGGGGAGAGGTGCGTGTAGTTGTCATAAGCACCTTCAAAGAAGCATTCTCTATGGAACTAGTGTGTGATCAGTCCAGCCTGAACATGATGTGTCAAAAAAAAGGGATGTCCAAAAGTTGTCTATTTTCAGAACTACACGGGAATGTGTATTCTCTCCCCCTCTCTCTCCCCTTATATTAGGTCTTGTTTGATCAGAGTATGGAAAGCAGTCTGGGGACAGGTTATTATCCTGCGTTTGTCTCTCCTGTCTCCTCCTATTATAGCTGAACATCAACCCCCCTCCCCCATTCCCCTCCAACACACACAGTCACACACAGACAGTCACACACAGAGTACACACACACACGGGAAATAAGGAATCTCAATCACTGCTGAACCTAAATCTTTGTCACCTTGCTGTGCCATCCTCGCTGTTCCATCGTGCCAGTAGAAAATATTAATATTAATATCATGAGCATGAATATATTTCTCCATTCACCTACTTCTGTCCTGCTCAGTATCTACTTGATCTGTTTTTTTCTCTAATGTTCCTCATCTTAGTCTGTCTTCCTCTGTCTCTTCATCCCTCTTGCTTTTCACCCTGCTCCCTTTTTTCTGACAATCCCTCCTTGACTCTCCCTCCCACTGTGTAGCTCCAGTGGGCCGGCTCCCCGTCAGGCAGCGCGGCCCAGGAGGGAGCAGCCAGCTGAATTATTGAGAGCATAAAAACGCTGCCGCTAATGGATCCTGAATAAACACACTGGCTAAGCTGCTGCTGCGGCTGCCTCTGCTGCCACAGGGCATCAGGCTGAAAACACTGAGGATGGAGCAACTGGAGGCTACGGCTGTGGCTTTGTCTGGGGCTGAACCACGGTTTTAATGATACACCCGGGCCGTCACGAAGCGCGCAGGCTACAACTAACCTGCCAGTGATGCTAGCCATCTCTTCAGGTCTGTTAGCATTACAAACTCTTAAATAAACACATGTTTTACAGCCTGTTGACAGCGCAGATGGACAAATATGTAAAAGCTAGTGGAAGAAAGATGTAAAACTGTCCGGAAATCTTCAAGCAGGGAATTGACTGTCTACTCCACTTAAGTTGTTTGTCCCAGTCCCCCCACTCCCCCATGTAACCCTACCTCTCTGTGAATATCTATAACAAACAGAGAGGATGCAGCCTAAAGAGTGGGACAGAAATGCAATCAGAAAAAAAATGTAATATGACTGAAAGACAACTGGGAGACTATCAAGCCTTGTGTAGAAGCCCAAGAGATAAATTATACACACACCAAAAAACCCCCAGTCTGTCTCTTCTACATTTTTTAACATTCAGACCCATTTAGTTTCATAGCCTCTGTAAACAACCGCAAGAATACCAGTCAGAGGAATCTGTGATATATTTTAAATATTGGGTTATTCCCCGACTCAATTCCAAATCAAAATAGAGAGTAAAGAAATCCTGCTCCTATATTTTTGTATCAATGTTTTACGGTGCGGGGCCATTTATAGTGTTGTAATTGCCCGGGGCCTTGGATAGGTCCCGTCCCGGAGCCACACAGAAAAACAAGCAGGCGTAGGTATGCGTAAGATTGTAAGAGATTATGAAGGTAATCATAGATTAATGTAATGAGCTGAGAGAACTTCTAAATGAGGTGTGTGTGTGTGTGCACATGCGCGTGTGTTTGCGCATACTTGAGCACGTTCACCCTCATTTAACTACTGCTAAATCTAATTCCAAAAAAGAACCATAACAGAACATCTTCATCTTGTTCTGTGATAATGAACACACTCCAAGGGAGAGGAGTGGAAGAGGTTGAAATTAAACTAAGAAAGGAGGAGCCATAAAATAGAAAGAGGAGAGGAAAAGCTGGCCCCGCAGCAAAGTAGAACTTCTAGGATTGTGACTCCGCTGGGAATCTCTGTGCATCCCACCGCTGATGCAGGCTGTTTGTGATAGCAGGCCCTGTAGGCTGTGCGTGTGTGTGTCTGTGTGTGTATGCAGAGGAGGTGATTCCCATACAGAGGGGGATAAAATTCACTCTTGCCTTGTGAAAATGCATTGTAATAGAGCACCACTGCCTGGCAAATTAGAGTAACAGAGAGGTGCAGGCAAAGACAAAAATAGAGGAGAGAAAGAAAATTTAGCCAAAGCTAAGTAGACAAAGTATGGTTTCAAATGTGCAGTCACCACAGGCACAGGATATGAATATTACAGCAGGCTGTAGTCACTAAATAAAAACTAAAGGGGCAAGCATTACTACTATTGCAACTCTGGCAGTATTTGCTACACAAAACACTAATGAAGTATGAAGTGAAATGAATAAAATCATCATTCATTTCTATTCTAAAAAAAAAGCCTTACAGACCATTAGCAGGGTTCAAGCCCTGGGCCAAACACATGCAGATGCCAAAGATATTGTAATCTGCAAAATTGCCAATATGGCCTCAGAGCACTTCAAAGACCATAACCAAAGTGACACTTTGGAACCTCTTCATAAATATTTATGTGAAGTTTGATTGCTTTAACATTAAATGTTTATGTTAACACTTCTTGGCTCTCAACTTCATTTATATGCGTTAGCCAAATGGTTACATGTATCTAAATTCTCTGGGATAGCCATGATTAATTTGAGAAATTAAAAAATAAGGCAGAACACAAGATTATCCTGATGGTGGATCTACAGAGCAGAGCAAAATGTAGTCTAACCAGAGATCCTGTGGCAAACTGGGCCAAAATTCTAGCCCATGTCACATGCAACACCATCCATGATAAGTGCCCAAAATGGTGTATGATGTCTAGAGAAGCTGTCTGAAGTGAACATGTACTCAAGCACTAATGGCAACACTGGAAATGAACAAACAATCAACGCCTTTAGTAACAATTTAATCTTGAAGACCTATTTAGTTGTTATTGTAACGTAGTAGCTGTCTTACTGTCTCTTTAATATATTACCCCACCTGTTCTGTTCTTGTGCATTTATAATTTTTGGGCCATAAATCAACAAATAAATAAATAAATAAATACAAATTAAAATTTTAAAAATAAACGGCACCATGAATCAATATAGCAATGTCCTTCAATCTAGATCTGTAAGCATTTTTACAGCATTTGAAAAGTATGGGAAGTCACTAGGAGAGTGAGTGTGGCCAAACTACTCCTCCCATTCAATATAATATGTGTCAAATCCATCCAGAACGTGTCATATTACATATCCAGTGTGCCATATCCATGTAATAATATGGATATGACACACTTCGGTGCCTATCCAAAACATGTATGTGAAACTGGATGACTCTATGACCCAACGTTTTTGGAACTATGCCTCTTGCTTCTGTGTTTTCATCATTAACCATCATGTCATCACCAGTTGCTTGTGTGCGACAGCCAAACCGTTTTCAAAATGTTGTGTAATAGTTGTAATCTAGGAAGTCAAATTAGGCTGTGTGAAAAAATGTCATTGAGATTCAATTAAATTTGCGAATACAGCAGCAGAGAATAGGCTCTGCATAATATTCATATTGCAGAAAAAAATGGTGGAAATTAAACTAATTTGTGCAATGAACTCTGCACCATATGGTTTGGAAGTTACTGGTTAAAATGTAAAGATGGCAGTTGAAGTACCGTCATCTGGCCAAATGGTGCATTTATTTATTTTTTTATTTTTTTAGGAGGAGTGGGGAGATTTGAAAC
>OMLF01057037.1:8655-41325 GCA_900302615.1 Holocentrus rufus | reverse complement strand
CACACACACACACAAAGTAATAAACCTGCAATACCTTCTCTTTCATCTCTCAGGTTACTATGGAGACGGTATGAATGACATCATTGTGTTTTCCTCCTGTTACCTGCCAGAGAACAGCCTGGAAAATTACCAGTATGTGATGGATAACCTGTTTAGGTAAAAGAGAAGCACACACACACACACACACACACTTTCCTGTACAACCTTTGAACCTTAAACTTGTCACTTGGTAGGCAGCTGGTGTTGGTGAAACCACGTGACTGTCCGAACAAATTCAACAATTTATATTTAAAAAAGGTGTTTGTGGCTGCTGTGAAACATTTAGGACTTTGAGAACTTCAAAATTCATTTTTAAAAACACTGAACAGTAAAGCAGCTGACTGTCAGCCTCTCTCCCAGCAGTGGGATTATTTGCACTTGTGTTTCTCCACATTAACACCACATTTCCCATCAGCCCTGCTGCTTACTTAAGAATACAAACATGTAAACAAGGCCAGCGGTGATCAGCAGTCTGTAGGAGTTACAATCAGCACTACACAAACAAACAAAGATAGAAAATAAATACAAAAAATAAAAGCTTTGGATTTGTTATCTGACAACAGTTTTTCCCCATTTTGAATTTTGCTTTTAATAACCACAACATCGCTAAAAGCAGCCGCCTGGATAAATAAATGATACTGTGAGGTTAGATCACAGCCATCACTTCTAAATTTTTCAGCTTCATTTCTAACATAATTACATTATTTTTTTACTTGTTTTTTTTTTGTTTGTTTTTTTGTCATTTGTCAGTTGGCTCTTAATACTACAGTACCCACAATCCTCAGTGACAGATAAGATGGTGAAGATGCCAGGTACAGGAAGGTACAGATTTGTAACTTCAGGCTACGATTTATAAATCTGAGCATACAGATTTGCACATGGGATTATTTTTCTACCATGTCACTTCCTGTCCCTTCAACCGTCTGCCAGAAGCTGCTGAGACTCTGGAAGGTTTAGCTTCATTTGCTCTGTAAAAACAGCGCCCTCTTCCTGTTTTGTGCTGCAAAGCAACACAGCAGATTTCCTGCCTGATCCACCTGCTGACAGACTGAGGTGTGATGATGATTTGTTGATGCTAAAATGTGACACAGAGCAGCTTTAACTTAGACAGCAACTCACATATCACCAAACCAACTGAGTGAACCAGTGTGTGTGTGTGTGTGTGTGTGTGTGTGTGTGCAGGTACGTGGTGGGCACATTGGAGCTGATGGTGGCAGAAAACTATGTGATCGTGTACCTGTGTGCTGGAGGCCAGAAGGACAAACTGCCGGGGATCGGCTGGCTCAGAGAGTGTTACACCACCATCAACAGGAGGTGAGACGCTGCAGCGCCGCCCAACACCACGCCACACACCCACACACACACACACACACATACTTTCTTTCTTTCACCTGTCAGATTTCCATGTTGTTTCCATCTTTGTCCACACGGGGGCGACAGAATCCCACTGTTGTCTCTCCTCTGCCTCTTTCAGCAGAAACTCGTTCTCATCAGTCTGTGATGCAGATGAAGCGTCCACCCGTCTGTTTCCACTGTCACCTTCATGCTGTCACACTTTCTTTACACACATACTGATCATTTATATCAACCAACCAATCTTCTGTCCAGACAGGAGTTAATGTTGCCATGTAGTCAGATGCCACAGCAGAGATCCAGTCTGGATCCAGGTCCTGAATCGTCTCCATGTCTGTTCTAAACACTCAGTGTCTGGTTGCTCTTTCCTGCTGCACAGGAAGTGATGCGTTTTCCGCTTTGTTTGGAATAAACAGAAGAAGAAGAACTGTGGTAGTTAGCATGAGCAGCGATAGACACCATGGAACAGACAAAGAAAAAAGAAATTCAAACTCCATTAACGAGAACATTAAATAATTCACCCCAAATTCCCTCACCATTAATTTCCAGTAAAAACAAACTCTTCATTTACTGTATCTATTGTAGAACTACTTGCTGTAGAACTACAGCGAGCAGGTTGCAAACTGTGGAAGTCGAACACATCGTCTACCTGTTTGACTCAGTTTGAGATTAAAAGTCCTACAGTGTTGACATCTGCTCACTCGTCTTTTGCACATAAAGGATGGAAATGTTAAAATGAGAGTTACCTGTTCAGTATTACCAGTTCATATTGACACCTGACATCCTATTAATCCACACAGGAGGTCAGTTGGTTTTTAAAAATCAGATTTTCAAGCCCCGCCCACCCCGACTCTTCCCATCATTCAGCAGTGAGAGGGAGATGAAGAGAGGAAGGAAGGAAGGAGAGAGCGAGGAATCGAGGAAGGGTTGTTATTGAGCCGGGCTGATATCTTGCTCACACACACCTGAACACGTCTAGACGCCTTCCTGTCTCACTTCCTGTTTTGCCCCTGGAAGACGGACCGGGGGAACCCTTACACAGCAGTTCGGTCACTCTGATTAGAAAGCAAAGAGCGGCGAGGTTATTCTAGTTTGTGTGTGTGTGTGTGTGTGTGTGTGTGTCTCATGAGTCACATTGCGCTCTCTCTCTCTCTCTCTCTCTCTCCAGGTTGAGGAAGAATTTAAAGGGTTTATATGTTGTTCATCCCACCTGGTACATCAAAGCGCTCATCACCATCATCAAACCCTTCATCAGGTCTGAAACCCTCATCTTCCTCTCTTCTTCTTCTTTTTACAGAAATAAAGTTTAATTTCAAACACAAATGCACAATAATTTTTCTCCCTCTCCTCTCCTATTTTTTTCTTTCCATACTTTGTTCTCATCTGATCCCTCCTCCTCCTCCTCCTCCTCCTCTTCCTCCTCTTCCTCCTCCTCAGCTCGAAGTTCAGCAGGAAGCTCCAGTTTGTCGACAGCCTGCAGGATCTCTCACACTTCATCCCTACTGAACATGTGCAGTTCCCAGACTGCGTCAGACAGTGAGTGACATCACAGCAGAGCAGGTCGAAGGTCACGTCTCAAACAAAAAAATAGTGGGAGGATGTAGTTTGTACAATTTAACATGAAGATGGTGCCAGAAGAAAGGTCATGAGGTCACCAAATTTGACTTCATCCTCTGAGGAGCATGAATGTGTTTTTCCAATTTCATAGGAATGTGCCCAGTAGATTTTCAGATATCAAATTGGCCTGAGGGTGGCGCTAGAGAGGAAAGGTGTTAGTGACACAAACCTGACAGGGTTCACTCCCTGGGAAGCATGAGTACGTTCAGTCCATCATGTTTAAAGATCTGTTGTGTAGAAGTCAGATGTTTGGCAGGAAAGATCACAGAGTCGCCACAATCGAGAGGAATCTTCCTTTGGGGAGCACGAACGCACTCACTAAATATCATGGCAACCCAGTAACTACATTTTGTAAAGTCTTGTGTGTACAGTTGCCATTTTGGCTGGGAGGATGGCACAAAAGGAAAGGTCATGAGGTTACTAAAACTGACAGGGTTCATTCTGTGGGGAGCGTGCATGTGCTCACCAAATGTCACGGCAATGTATCTGCAGCTGGGCACAAAAACATGAATGGATATTTTGGTCAGAATTGATCAGTATAGTGGAAAACAGGATCCAGGTTGAGAATGGCTTCAGGGTTGACAGTATTTTCTAATGATCTGATGTTTCCTTGGTTGCTCTGCAGACACGACCTGAACACATCGAGGTGAAACTGACAGCCTGCTGAAGTTTCACCGCTCCCTAAACATGGAAACTCACCGAAATCTCTCCTCCTTTTAGCCATTTTACATTTTCATCATCCAGCTGCTGCTGTTTTCCACATGGGCTCACAGAGGGAGAGCCGGTTTGGATTCAGCGTTTGGCTCAGGGTCACTTCAGTATTAAGGACAAACGTCGAGTCGGCCTGCGGTTCAAACATCACAGCTGTGCCAGAAAACAGCTGAAACACATGCAGCTTTGTGCAGGAAGCTGCGTCTGGTCAGTAGCTGTGTCTCATTTCAGTGTCCGTCTTCTTCAAAACACAAATTAAATTTCAAGGCTGAGTCACTTGGAGTCATGAGGGCTCTCGCATTCAGACTGCGAAAAATGCAGCCAAGAAATGTGGCCTTCTGTAATCAGTGTTTTAAGGACAAACTGTTGTATCCTTCACAGTTCCCAAATGATCCCAAAATCTACTGCATTCTGTTTGTATTATTATCATGAAAATGGTGACTAATCCAGGAGAAACAGCTGGTGTATTTTCAAATGCAATTGTAATTTCAAAAGTATTACCTCTTTTCAACAAAAAGTTATGGCCAGGTCCTGGGTCTTGTTCTTGGAACTCAGTGCTCTAAACTCTTGTGTGTTTGTGTTTCCATCACACACTGAGAACAGAAAACTGTATGTGATTGACAACAACAACAACAACAACAATAACATAACAGTAAACATAAAGAGAACCAACTTGTTTCAGGGACTTTGGCGTCCACAGATGAACTCCTCTGGGGCAAAAAGAGGGACTGGTTCCTCTGGTGGAAACAGGAGTAGGACTTCCTGGTTCCTCAAAAGAGTTCCTGAGTTCCTGAACAGTTCCTCTGGTGGAAAGTGGTCTAAATCACCACAGGTGTTGTGATATTTTTTATTAGCTATGTAATTAGCTAGCAGACAACCCTTAACCAGTCTCACAATTTCTTAGATTACTTCATAAATTAAATAAGTTACCAAAACAATGGTAACATCTGGTAACATGTTAGAGATTGAGTGTGAGTAACAGCTGTTACAGCTACAATCTCAGTTTGGTTAGGAGGCTCAGGTCCAGCCTTCGCTGGACCTTCACAACCCGTCTGAAGGAGGCGGAGCCTGAGATGGGACACAGCTACTGACTGAAGGATCAAAACTACCTGCAGTCGATCCTCCTGGACTGAAACACGCAAGGAATTATTCATCAGCATGAGCCTGGAGAGACCGAGAGGCGTTCAAAGTCCTTTTGTAAAAACACACATGAAATTATAAACTATTGCACTTCCCTTTGTAAAAAAAAAAAAAAAAACATGCACATTTTTACATGTGAAAACTAAATTTCACATGTAAACATTCAGTTCTCAGCTGAAATGATTTGCACATGGGAAACATGAAACCTCACATGACCAACATGTGTTCAAGAAGCACATGTGTTTGAAGTGAGAGTTTCCTGTCAGTGTTGACATGCCAGGCTCACACAGTCAAGACAAATGATCTGTTGAGATCATTGATATTTTTAATTAAAAGAAGTAAAGAATTTTATCATTATGCCCCGCTACTTTCTCTTTGAAATAAATAATATATAAATATGATTAATACATATTTCAAGAGTTGATCGTAATCTTTTTTAGATGGTAGGAATTGTTTTCATCAATTTACTGCAGGAGCCAGTCGGTCATTAGACGTCTGTCATGTAATTCTTAGATTACAGGACGACAAGATAAACACTTAAAATTTCTAATGTGTTAGTTTGGGAAAAAAAACAGTTTGGGGACGGAATAACGTGGGAGCTTTTGTTGTCTTTCCATTTGCAACTCAAAACTATTTAATGTGTACAGTTTCATGCAGAAGTGGTCTATCCATTTAAAAAAATATGCTACCTGAAATCCATTAAGTAATATTTGAAAAACATGAGTGACTTTGTCCTCAAAAAATGAGCTGTTTTAGGAGCAAATATCCTCAGATGTGGAGGGGTCATTTCTTTTAAAAACTGACATGTTGGAGCGAAACATTTTTACATCTTGTGTTGTTTGGTGGAGGTTTTTATTCAAAATGCCCTGCGATTCATTTTCATTGGCAGGATTAGTGAAGCAGGAACACTCCCATATTGTCAGAGGTACAACGGTTTTGTTAATTTCAATAAAATAACTGTGATCCAATAATTGAGCCTGTAGCAGGTCATTTCTTAAAATTAATTAATTAATTGTGTGACATTTCTGCTTTTCAGACAGGATAAGAAAAATCATTGCAGTGTTGAGAATTAGTTTTATTTTACTGGAAAAAAAGTCTAGTCTCTCTCTTCTCAAAACACACTTATAAAAAGGCCTTTTCTTATTTTTCTTATTGTTTTTTATTATTAATTTTATGTCTTACTGTTTTATGTCACTTTAATATTTGATCTTTTTTCTTTTACAGTTTTATTGCCATTGCTTCTTGATATGTCCATTTTAATTTTGTTGTGAAGCAGTTTCTAAGAATGATTTGAAAGGTGTTGTACAATTATTATTTATTATTTATTATTTTCTTGTCTCTTTATGGCCAAGTTGACCAAAAAAAAAAAAAAATCATATTTCATGAGCAAAGTTTAAAAGTCAGCACAGTAGGCCTGTTTTGACCTGTTTCCCCCTCATTTGTCAGTGGTATGAGGCATAAAGGACGCGAGCCTCCGTCACCTCTGCAGCTCTGCAGCCAGACAGACCCGCTGACCTCCAACCTGCCTGAGCTCATAATGCACTCACAGCTCATACTGTTTATACTGGGATGAGCAGAATAATAAACAGGCTGGATTCCTCAGAGGCACAGAGGCAAGACGAGACTGAACAAACCTGTAGAGAGGAGCCGGGGGGAGGAGGAGGAGGGAGGAGGGAGGGGCGCTGTGAAAAAAAATTAGATGAAGATGAGGAATATTTTAAAAAATAATGTCAAGCTGCTTTATGACCCAAAACCTCACAAAGTTAAAAACTAGAGTGCTGCTGCTGACCTGCATGTCAGGGCAGAGGGAAGACGAAAGGCCAGGAGGTCACCGGAGCTGACAGGGTTCAGCCTCTGGGGAGCGTGGACGTGCTTTCAGATTTCATGGTAATCCATCCAGTAGATTAGAGATGTGCTGCACCGGAGTGTTGAACAGATGGACTGACAGCCCTCTTTAGTGACAGTGGGGTAAATATTATATAGTCATATTAACATACTGCACGATTACATTTAGTTTTATCATCTTTTGTGTTCTCTCTTATCTAAACTTTATATTTACACTAATTTATTCTTTACAGATAATTTTTATTTTATTCAGGTTTTTAAAATCATTATTAATGTTATTCTTACCAAGGCTTTTTTAGTATCTTATGCACTGCTTCATACCAGAGAGAGAGAGAGAGAGAGAGAGAGAGAGAGAGAGAGAGAGGTGAAGTGCTTAAGGAGGATACAGTCACAGTCACAGTGCTCCACAGTGGTTATATTGCTTAAATGGTTTTCAGTGGGCTATTTAATATGGGGTGGATAAACACTTAATAAAGAAAAACACTGAAAATGGGTAATTTAAGGCTAGTTTATCATTGTATTTTTTTGTTTTTATTTTTTTACATAGCCAGTGTCTGATTACCCTCCGGGCATAAGTGCATGTGTGTGTGTTGTGTGTATGGCTGTGTCTGTGTGCACATGTTATGTAAGGACAGAGAACATTTGAGTGAGGCTGTTTGGACTCAGCTGAATCAGTGCGTGGCACAGCTGAGCCACAGTGGGACACATCATCACACACACACACACACACACACACAAAGCCAGGCACCCTTCACTAAATCCCCCCACCTTCTCTCTCTTTGAACTCACCAATCTGGCTCTCCTTTTCTTTCAGCCTAATGTTTGAAAGATAGTGGAATATGGCTTGCGGCTTAAATCAAAGCTACGTGCACTGCAGTGCTACAGCCGGGTTGGGGATGGGATAAGGCGTCTCACAGAGACTCCTGGGAGGAAGGGCTGACAAGAGAACTATTGCCTGACAGAGGAAGGGCTATGTCAGGTAAAGCGTAGAAAAAAGGGAGAGAGAAAAAAAAAGGCACTGAAATTCCAAAAGACAGCACAGGTGAAAGCAGGAGATTTCAGAACCGGCGCATTAATCATTCAGCTGCATGCCACTGCACTCGTGTTGAGGCTGAGCCTTGCCAACAGCGGGCACCCCTTGGTGGCGTGGCACCGGAGTGGCAGAACACAAGGTCGTCTTAGCCCGTTCTTTCTGGTCTCACGCCAAGATCTGGCATGGGACCAGCAGAGGCAAGCCCCTAATCCAATAAAACTTTTGTGCTATGTCCTGCTTTTGTAACCCTTGTACAGCCTTTGTGACTCCTACAATATGACATCCTGTGGTAACATGCCTTCTAAATAGTGTTGGCCAATAAAATGATGTCAGCATCACAAGAGAACTGGACCCTCAGCCTTATTTTCAGAGCTTTTTACCATAATGATGATTGATTTTGTTCAAAATTTCATTAATTACATTACTGTAGAGCTTGATAAGGCTCCAGCTGACAGACTTGTTGTCCAACACACACACACACACACACACACACACACACACAAAGCAAACACTCTCTCCAATGTTTGAACCCAAAATATGGAAGCAAAAAAAAGCCATCTTTTCAACACAAATACTCGCCTTGCAGTTGCAGATGTGACTGAACAATTATCAAGACTAAAAAAATAATTTCCCTCGCACTTGTTGTCTGTTCTCTTGTGCATTTTTAACAGTCTCACTCTGGCAGCATTTTCTCCTGCTTTAAATGCCTGTCATTCAAGAGCAAAAATTAACCCAAATAGTGAGATTATAGTTTCAGCCATAGAGAAAAAGCTTAGGTAAATTAATTTAAGAGTACAACTGCCAATATGGGCTGTGTCATCATGAACTCAACAGAGCTATTGGAAGCAAGTGTATGGATCCTGTATTAAAGAGTACGTCTGAGTCTCACAAAGAAGTCACAAAAACTGACAGAATTCAGAGGAGCCCATGGAGCGGGTTGTTATTCTTGTATCGATGGATCTGGCTTCTTACCTGTTTTTCCAGCTTCTGCTGCATGAGACTGGCGCCGTCATCCTCGAGGCCACTGGGGAGAGATAAAAGGAGAAACTTTCTTATAAACAGCTGGGATTTTCACACACATCAGTCTCTTGGAGGACGTGCACTGAGTGTGACTTCCCAGATCGTACCACTAGAGGGCAACGCTGCTGTTAATAAAATGGACCCCAAGGATGACAGATACTGTATGGCCTTGGATTAAAAATGGGATAAGGCATTAATAGCAAGATCTTACCATATCCATTTAAGTTGAGAGGCTTATGAGAATTTTAAATAAGTATAGATCAACATCACTAAAAAGAATATAACTAAATAAATGGTTATTCTATAGTGCAGTGGTTCACTACAACATAAAATCAATAGACTACTGAACTATGATTTTCTGTAGATGAAACATGGCTGGTCATCAAGACATTTAGAGAAACTCTGAGAGGAAAACAGCAAGAGAGAGAGAGAGCGATGGCAAGGCAGTGAGAGAAAGAGCAAGAGCAAGAAAAAAAAGAAGAAATCCCCAGCTGAGAGAGTGCCTTGTTGTCGAGGTCCAATGGGCATTTATCTTGGACACCTATGTTAAGGGACTGTGGGCCCATGTTGCTTAGCTACCGTGAAGAGAGAGAAGGGCAACAGCAGGAATCTATTCAGACAGAGTCAGAGATCCACCTCTGCACCACACACAAACACACACACACACACACACACACATATATATGTCAAGCATATAGACATGCAAAGTGTGCGTGGGGGTCGCCGGTCCTATTTCCAGTTTCACCTCTCATATTTTCCTGCCCAACAGGCTCTATTTTTAAATATCGCCTATCCTGCTAGGCTGAAATGTTTTTTTGATTGAACAGATTAGAGATGCAGGAGGACTCTTCAAATCATGCTGCCTATCTAAATCATAATCTCTCCGTCAAGGAAGCTCATCACCCACTCGCTCATTCTCTCTCACTCTCTCCATCTCTCTCAATACACCTCCTAGCCTCTCCAGTGTGTTCCAGTGTGTGGAATAACACTGGCGATGACACACGCGGCTTAAGGGTGCCGAGCTCCAAGCTGGCTGACATCACGGCCCCGTCTTTGAAGGACAGGCAGAGTTCCACTCTCGTTTAGCACACGCTGCTACAATTACCAGCATCATCTGCAAGCCAGCTTGGGCTTAAGGCATGATCTGTTCACTCAATGTCAACGTTAGTCATCTGGCACCAAACTGGCTACGGAGCATGGATTCAGAATGTGTCATGGCATCACTGGTAGCTCCTAGTATCCCTTGCTGCTGATAGTGACAAACAGATGGGTCCCAAGGGAAGCCATTAGAGCACCTCAGAACAGGTGCTGGTGGTAGGGAGGAGGGCTGAGGAGTAGAGGACGAGTGGGTTTTAATTACACGTCTGGGACTGTCATTAAGGACAATGAGGAAAGGGATGGGTGAAAAGTGTGCAGGTAGGCCTGGCACAAGCTGCTGGGGCTGGTGGTTACTGCGGCTAGCCGGAGCTTTAATTTAGGACTGCCAGTCCCTTTGCAAACAGAGCCCAGTTAATCTTGCAGTCACCGCGGCTCCACAGCAAAACAGTGAAGCCAAGTGTGCTCAGCAGGAACAACATCAATCACTGATGAAACTGCCAAAACCACGACCCCTGATTTCAAACATACACCAGTGCTGGCGGTCATTTTATGGATCTACAATGAAAACAGTTTTGCAACACAACCAACTCTTCTGGGTATCGCAGTTTTTTAAAAACATACTAAAATACTAAGGTGTGTGTGTGTGGGTGCATGGGGATTGCTGCCTACCTTGTTGCTGAGTTAGAGGAGAAGCTGGCAGAGCTGGAAGGTCTTCAGGGAACAAAGCAGTTTGGCACCAGGGCAGAGAGCAGCACAGGACATGTGGATAGTAAAAGAAAAAAAAATGCAACAAATTAAAAACAAGATTTTTAAAAATATTTTTTACATATTTCAGTTGCAGCTTTAGTGAAGAAAAGTCAATTACAGTCCGTCTCTTGGGGATGGGCAATATGGACAAAATCAAATATCACAATACCACAGAACACAAACAGGACCCAGCAGCACTCAACCACAATATTGGTATTGAACTATTGGTGCTTTCATAAGACATTTAGACGAGATTTTTGATAAACAATCAGTAATATGGATATGCTGACCAAGCAGGTAGAGGCAAATAACAAAGCAGCTAAAACAGTCTATGAAGTCCAGGAAACTGCATCTCTTTACTATAATACAGCTTTTAAAACCAAGAAAAGACAATATTTATGCAAGACAATACTTATGCCATATCATATCAATCCCAGATGATATCTAGTGTCAATCATACCACAATATTTATTTCATGCAGTGCCCAGCCCACTGTGTCCTGACATGTTATAGGCTAGAGTAATCCTCCAATAAACTCAGAAATAACAAACATCCTTCAAGGTACATTGTCCAGAACACTTCAATCTGTTGAGGGGCAAGAAAACGTCCTCTTCCACACCTGTTCTTGAAGAACACCAATGAACGCGCGCACGTGCACACGCACACGCACAAGCCCTCGTCACAGCTGTGAGTGATCAATGTTTCATTAGTCCGTCACAGCTTAGGTGACAAGAGAAGGACGGAAGGAGCTGTTGTCCCTTTCCAGCGTGTCACACCGAGGTAACCATGGAGATGTGCGCTCCGTCAACAGCACATCTCTGCCGGCATTGATTAAAAAAACTGCAGCCAATTGGTCGGCTCCAGTGTAACTGGAGACCATGCTTAGCACTGTGCTGTAAAGATTTACACACTGACAAGCAGCAGGGGGTCCATCGAGTTGTGGACATCTGTGCTTTGTGTTGAGTGGTATGAACTGGATATGTGTGGTATGTATGCCTTAAGATCAAGGACCTAATATGATTTTAAAAACACGAAAATATTTACTATCAAACAGAAGAAGATGATTAATGTAGACATGAAGGCAGCGTGTTTTTCCTCTTTAAGGCCTGTTGTGTTTCGCATGCACTTGCCAAGTCATCACATGGCACAAAGGCATCCATCAAGAAGAACTACAAAAGCAGATGTGCTAGTGTAAATTACGAGACCAAAGATTGGAATACCCTTACCCATCTCCATAATAGAATAGAATACCCTTACTACTCTCTATAATAGAATAGAATACCCTTACCACTCTCCATTCTCCATTGGTTCATTCACGATTGAAAAGAGGACAAGCTGACAAATAGGTGCCTTTCAGATGGCAATATCAAAGCTATTTTAAAAATTAGAATAGCGTTAACCAGAGGGGTCTTGTTATCAGACCACAGCTCATTTTAAACATTGTTCACTTGAATGAAAGCCTTCCACAAATAGACCTTCGTCACTTCAAAAAAGGAAATTTGAAAGCTGAATGAGCAGAACTTAATTTCTGCCATGGGCAAGTGACTTCCTGACTTAGAGAGCAGGGGAAATAAAAAGATGTCCAATTAGACTAAACGCTATTTCTCTGCGGGAGAATAAATGGGTTAATCAGCAAGAGATTGGAAAAATTCATAAAAGTGAACGAGCCAGTTCACTTTTATGAATCTATGAAAGGAGGGTGGCTGATTTTAACATTTGCATATACACAGATTAAATGAAAGGCTAGCCTCACACTTCCCAAACTAGATCAGTGATAAAGGTTGAAGGAAAAAAACTAAATAAATAAATAGGGGGAAAAAACATTTTAGGTTATATGATTTGCTTAGGCACTGCTGAGGTTAGTAGATGTTCCTGGGCCGTGACTAAGAAAATGCAAACAGGAGGAAGTCATTTCAGCTATCCGCTACTCCTTCAAGTCCATAATCTCATGGATGAATATTCTGAGCACATCCTTGGTTACAGTGTTCCAAGTGAGCTGCCAGCATCCAGCCTGTGTGTGCGCGACACACAAATCACCACTCTTGTTACAGCGCATAGTCACAGCCTGATGCTCTGAATAAGTAACGACCTGGCTGAAGAAACATGAGCGAGAGGCAGATCCTTGACAGCTGGTTAGCCATTCAGCTGATCAGAGGGACGGAGCAGAGCCTGGAGGAAACGCTATAGTGGAGCTGACCTCTGTCCTGGCACAGGCCACTCTGCAAGTCCCTGTCCCAAAAAGCCAGTACAACTAGGAAAGATCAAGCAAAAATGTGTGTCCGTTCAGCGCTCCAGCTCTGGAGTCGACAGCTGAAAAAGTAAACGTAAGTCACGGAGGACACACAAAACAAAAGGACATTCTTTCACAACTGTTTTTAGATCCAAGAACAGCATGTATGCAAGTGGAGGCCTGTGTGTGTGTGTGTGTGTCCATGCAGCTACCTGTATGACCAGCGACTATAGGCAGGCTGAGATCCTCCATTCTTTACAGTGTCCATGGAAGTTGCTTTGGGGGTGTTAGTCCAGGGCTACACTGTCTACAGCCAACACTCACTGTGCAGTCCTATCCAAACAGTCAGCTTTGCAGGCTCAAAGACTTCTGCTATTACGGCACAGAGAAAGAGTAGCTATGTCCCACCCAGGGGAGTGACAGCCACCACTGCTGAGGCAGACTGAGGTCGGAGGGTAGGAGCTGTTGCCATGACTTCTCACTTCAGCCCATGAACAAGGATGCATCTAGGGGTAGGTATAAAACAGACAGCCCTACATAAACACTGTGCACTAGGGATTTATCACAATTATCAGCCTTAACACCACTAGCAATCCATAAAAGCTCCTTCAACACGACACATACCACGAGTGAAGTGGTGCGCTGTTTGGACATGTTCGTGTTGCAGTTATTAGGGCACAAGTCTTCTCCGGCTGGGAGAGTCCCTGAAAAGTTCAATCACTTGCTATTGCCAAAGTTTCCTTTATTAGACTGCCCGACAACTTCCCATTGACTTTCTGAGAAACGCGACGATCGCCTACAACTCATTTCCTCTGACTCATCGGACGGACACTGCATATATCAAACCACAAGGGACGCCAGACATGATGTTCAGCTCTGTCGTAAGTAATAGGCCTTGCTGGAATTCAATGAGCTTTAAATAGCCTAAATGGCTATTGAAAAATCATACCCACGCAACATGACAGCATTGTGACTTAGCATGGGCGTAGGAATAGAATATTCCAGCGTGTGTCTCTCACATGTTGAGAAGGAGGTGTTCTGTTTTTTTTTGTTTGTTTTTTATCGTGATAGGTAACTCAATAAATGGAAACTTACATATTACCCTTTCTAAAAAAAAAGGGAAGCATGGAGGACCTTAGCCCAGTTGCTAGGAGACCAGAGCCTCATGCTATTTTTCTGTGCTTATTCGCAGTGGTGCTCGAAATAAAGGACAGAGAAAGTGAAGTGTGTGTGTTTGTGTGTACACATTTGTCCAGTGGGATATGGGTAAAATGGCATGCAAACCAGCGGATGATAAGTGGGGGAATCATTCACCTGAGGGAGTAATTACCAAGCTCAAAACAAATGATGGAAATAAGCTACATGTATTGGGAATTCCACCTCCCTGAGGGTCCCAGGCGCACAGGCTCTACACACAACTCGTGTAGAGCAAGCCTTACTTTGTTTACGGTCAGATTTAATGAAATGTGTGCTAATGTCCAGTAAGTGTTCAGCAACTTGAGTCTGCCGATGCCAAGAGCAGGCATGAGGCACTGAACAAAGAAAAACAGAGAATGGCAAGGCGATCTGTCTTCAATTGTCTGGAACACTGTCATCAAGAGCACACAGAGCAGAAATGACAGCTTCAGTAAATTCTATGCAATACTGTAGCATTCAAGACGGTGAGAGAGCGAGCCCATTACAAATACCAGGGATGTTTTCTCTGTCTCTCACTGCATGAGCAACAGAGTGCATTACTCAGGCCAAGTGGCCTGTATGTGTTTGGAATGCACTGAGCAGCCACAGTAAATTACACCTCGGACACCCGTACTGTTGCACAGGCCAACCCAATAGACTTCAGCAGACTTGTTTTGAATTTAACTGATTCAATACACATCTTGAACATGCAGAAAAACAATGCTGAACTACAAGCCAAGCTACTGAATTCTACTTTATACCTGTCCCTCTTGGGGGGCTAAGACACAATATACAATGGGTAGTTTAAAATTGATTACTGCACCACATGTTCCAACTGTGCTAACAATTTAAACAAACCACACACAAATTTTCGGAGAAAAATTGAATTGCTTGCTAACTTCTGGCAAAAACAGAGCTTAAATCTGATCTTTCCAGCTTTCTCCATCATTAAGCCTTAATTCTGTGAAGAGGTAAAATACTCAGTTACAACTTGAAACTAGCTGCATCAGTGTTGTAGTCATAATCACAACACAGAAAATACTATTGGATATTATTAAATGTACAATCCAAGAGCTTAAGTAGACCAAGCTGTTGTGAGCAACAATAAGCTATGCCTGTGTTGGCTATCATTACCTTGTAAGTGCAAAGAAGCCCTTAACATGCCACCACAATATGATCATCATTTTGCTCCGTGCACTTTCATCCATAGCACATTACAGTATAAGTGACCCTGTGGTAATGGAACCACTAACCCTGGCAAAGCCATGCTCCACTCACTGAGCTACACAGGACCAGGGAACCTTCACCAACTGCCCCCTTTCAACACTACATTCCCCTGCAAGCAATGAGCTGTGTAACATGAGGGCTGTAATGCTGTTATGATAAAGGTCATTCCTCGGCTGTGTTCAGCTCTCAAAGCAGACAGCTGTTTGAGGCTGCCACATTCTGCAAAGTGACTCCTCGGCAATCCACAACAGCACTGATAACCTGTGAGCATGAGAGAAAGATGGTATTTTTCCCTGCGTTTTAGGAGAAAACTGCGAGGAAAGAGAGAGCTAGTGTATGAGTTTGCAAGAGATGGAAAATGAGAAGTAAAGAAAAATCCATTTTTGCATCTTCCAAGGCGGGTAAGAACTGCTGAGCCATCCACTTGTGAAATTCTGGACTTTGTTTATTTTTTTCTTTTTTCTTTTTTCTTTTTTTTTTTACACAAACTATCTAGTTGGGTTTAGCCTGCGGAGCAGCGTGCATCACAGATGGTGTGTTGTTCAAGAATTAGTTCATTGTTGTGGCTCACGCTACCTAGCACGACACATGAGCACAGTCGCAGAGCCAAGAGTCTTCCTTGCAAAATGGCAGTGTTTATGAGCTATCTAAGGAAAGAAGACCACACAACAAAGAACAGCACAAGACTGTTATTTAGGCCGAGTCATTTTCCAACTCATGAACCAATTGGCATTTCCTGGCACAACTCATGCAATGAACCTATGCAGTACAAAGACAATAAAGAAAAACCCTATCTTATCCATCACATGACAAGACTTATTTTGTGTATTCAGAAATTAAATAACTTATGCTAACTTTTGAATTTCATTGCCATGAAATACCATTTTCCCTTCCCATTTGAATGACAGCAGATAAAATCAAATAATCAGAGCAAGGCTGTAACAGTGGAGCAGGAAAGGGTGGGAGCTACTTCTGATTTTTATCTCGCAGGATGAAAGTAGACCTATGGCTTAACCAGTGCTCCAGATAGCCGAAGGTGGCTTCTAGTTTCCACGCTGTGGCACAAAAACACACATAAAGATCACATGACCCCTAGGTCCAACACCTGTTCTGATGACTAGCAGAGTGGACTTCAAAAGGCAGCTGTAGGAAGCACCATGGTGCAGTGTGCTAAGGGTGAATCCCATGGACTTGCTCAAGCTTCATCACACTTTTTTCCATTTTCCACATCCTGTCTTTTCACTCTCTACATATTGTGGACTAAAATGAAGCAGAAATGTAAACAAAACAAAACAAAACAAAAAAACATATAGCTGCCCTATGTATTTATTCACCCATTCATTCATTTAGTAAAACCGCAGTTTGTGCAGCTTGCTGTGGTGGTGAAAATGTTCAAATGTTCAAACGTTTTGAGAGCTGCTAGAGATAAAAAAGGAAAGAAAAGGCATGCCCCAACATGCCTTTCAATAAATCTTTTTTCTTGTGCCTCTTGCTTTACCATAGTGTAAATGTCACATGCCTCTAGTGGATTAGTGTCACAGAGATCCTGACTATGATTATGATGATCTGTCTGTTGAGTCTGATGCAAATAATTTGATGCATGTCAAACACACATGGAGTGGCAGCCTCCAGCTAGTCACCATACATTACAAAACTCTTTCATTTTTAAGGAGGGGTGAGGGTGGGGTGTCATTATTTTTGACCCGACATGTGTGGGCGTAAAAATACATAGAATCGAAAACTAGAGTTCTCGAGCAAATCATTCAACCTGCCAAAAACAGGGTGAGAAAACTGGTCAGCAAAAACGCAGCGGCTTTCAATCCTTTCAACAGCTGGAAAGAAGATATGTTGATTTCCTGGCAAAAACCAGGAATTACAGATCCACACACTTGATCACTCCAAATTATCTCTCTCTTAAAATGAACTCGCCTCCTTTCACTGCGTTACTTCACGCAAGCGGAAAGTCTGGGATGGTTGTTCATACTTCCGAAAGCTGTTTACAGGATAGCTGACTAACATTTAATTTACTGGCATCAGTGTAATATGCGTCGGAGACAGCCGCAACATTAGCCACTTTGTGGCTATGAAAAATTTCTCTCCACATCTATTGTTCAGTTAACGTTATAATTTTAAATGATTCATGGAGCGACACGGTTCTACTGCCTCGCGTCCTCACTGGACTTGGCATACAAGACATGATGTGGATAGTATGAGAAAATGCATTATTTGTTAACTGCAATTTGTGCTAAGCTGCCAAGAGTGTAGCTATGTAGCGTTATAACTAGCTTGTTACCGTTAGAGGCTAGCATTAGCTACCTCAGCCTCCACTGTAAGCAACAGTGCCTTTAAAAAGTTAGTGGGCGACAGTTAGTTTTCCATAAAATAACGTTAGCCACGGCGGTTAGCTTCTCATTCAGTGGTGGCCCAAACTGTACAAATACTAACACGTCGTACAGGCAGTGCGTCTTTTTTAACTCACCTTATGCTGTAGTAACTCATGTTTATCCACGGTTGCTATGGAAGATTCCCCAGCTGGCGGCCTCCTGTGGCTGTATATTTTTTTGTGGACTCGGTTGAGATAAGAATCTGTTTCTCGGTCCTTAGTTACCGAACACGCCAACAACGGGCTTTGCTATTGGTTGTTCAGGTGCGTAGGATAACGCTGATTGGCTGGTACTCCGGAGAGGGGCGGAGACTGTACATCCTTACTTCACAGTGGAGATCTCTTGATTTTACATTGAAATCTATCGGTTCAGATCGAAAGTGCTTTACTGGTATGAAACACGAAAGTATGACAATGTGACCAGAACAAATGAATCAGTGAAAACATTCATCAGCTGACATGCAATAGGCATCTCTTATTGTTTGTTTTTCCTCATGTTTGAAATTATTACAATTCCTATTTTGCTTAAAGCGTGGGGCACTTTTTTCTCCTAGAATATATTTTTCTGTATTGGGAAAGGTATTGCTGCAATATTATTGCATTGCCTTGAATATGTTTCTCATGCTTTTATTATAATTATTAAATATATTAGATCTGGTGGTGGAATTGCTGCTGCCTCTGCTTTTCTTTGGTGTACCATTGCCATCAAATCACAGGCCAATTTTAACCCAACTTTATCTTTAATGAACTGAGAATCAACTTTTTTTTTCTTATTTCATTTATGTATTTATTTCATGTCTTTTTTGGAATACATTTGAAAAATAATCTCTCTCAGCAGCATCCTGGTTATCTTTCCTGTGGCATGCTGAGTACCACATTCACCATACTGACAAAAATGTGATACTGCAGTATTTGCTGGATAGTGAGATTGCAGTACATGTGGAGACAACCATTCCACATGATTTCCAGGACATGACATGCACATCTTTTATTGTGACAACAAAATAAAATGTAGAACATTCCCCTCTATGAAAAAAAGCCTGCTATTTGGATATTGTGCTAGTTAAATTGCATTTATTTATTTTTTGATGACTTATGGAGCCCTAATCCTGACACATAAATAGATCTGACAACCGTTATAAGATCCAGAGCTCTGTGTGTGGAGAGGGTGGTATGAGACTAATTTCCTAACACCCTTGGCTTACTATTATAAGGTTAAATCAACTTAAACAGAAGTAAACAACTCAATGAGCAGAAATCTGGCCAGTGCTTTAGAATGCAGCGGTTCCCTCCAGCACATCAGGGCCGTGCTGTAGACTGTCTGAATAAAAATAGCTGAGGAAGAACTCTCATCGAAGCAATGGTCCAATGAATAGGGAGTTTCTGCCCAGGGGTGACACTGCTGTCTGGTTCTCTTTCTACCAATTCTCCACATCATCAGCTGTGAATCAGTGCATCTGAATCAGAGAGATAACCTCTCTCCTTCAACAGCATCATCAAATCTCTCCTCCTCCTCCATGTCACCTTCAGCCCATAGTCCCTCTCTGGAGTGTCTGTCACCAAAATGTCAGGTGTCTGATTATTTGGCGGCGTAGACGACTGAGACGGAGGTAATAGCAAGTGTAGAAAAGGGGAGGAGGAGGGACAGCTACTCCCTTCCTGTAGTACTTCTGGAGTGTCCACATCAGGTGGTGTCAAGACATTGCTTAAATTGGGGGTGCGGAGCTCTGTGGCGCGAGGCGCTGAAGCAGAGGGCGTTGGGATTCTGCATCTCCCTGTCACAGAGACAGATGGAGCATCAGGCAGATTTAAACACCTGCTAGAGGTTGCAGCACCATCAGATAACCTCAAGTCCCCCACATTCCTTTTCCTGACGAAGGACAACTGTCTCTTTGGTGTGTCCAGATGCTGTGTGCTCGGGTGAGAAATTGCGCGATTGATTTGGCATGATCCCTGATCTGCTGGGCCAGACGGTTCTGTAGTTTTCTTTCCACGTGTACGCTTAGGTTGGCGAGGTTGGTCCCTTGGCCCCCTCTCAAATGACAACTGGGGGAACTTGCAGACACTGTTTTTCCTGGACAACTGGCTGAATCTGTCAAAAATGCTGGTGGAAGACTGGCATTTCCTCCTCCCTCGTCTCGCTTGAGGTGCATTTACAGACACCTGGTCAAACTGAGGACTTATCTGAAAAGGGAAAGAGTAAATAGTAAATAAATGAGATGACAGTTAAAACTAGAGCACTCTTGATATTATGATATAGAAAAGTAGAGGAAGAACAGGAGGAAAATGTTGTAAAACCTACCCAAGAACTGGGGGCTGATCTGTCAGGGGATTGCCCCTCTGTTATAAAAGATTTGGGATTGACGGCTGCTCTGACTTCTGGCACATCTTGGAGTCTGGCTCCACGCAGTGGTGGCTCCAGGAACAGCAGAGCAGGCTTGTGTGTCTTTATGGTTTTGCGGGGCATTAGTAGAAATCATGACTGAAGGCCTGAAGGAGTAGTAGGCAAAAGAATCAAAAAAATAAAGATAGAAAAAATACGTAAAGCAATTAGTGTCGCAGACTACTATTCAGTCAAATGTTATCCAAAATCCCTCATCAGATAGAGCCTACCCACCAAAGCCAGCCAAGCGTATACGAATACCATTGATTCTTGTATTTGCAAGTTTGCAAGATAACATCCACCAGACTTTACACTCACCTTTTCGTGCGTACTTTATGTCAGATACCTCACAATATTCGACATGGCACCCCTTCTCATTGTCTAAACCCAAATGAAAACTACAGAATACTTGTGTTTTCCGTCTTTTGGTGTTGTTCATAGATATATGTGATGCTAGTCTTATTTCCCGGTTTCCTCCGTCATCGTCTCCGATTGGTCCCATTGTGACCTTTTCTCCAGCTGCCATTGGTCAATTTTTATATCATGTGATAGAAACGCCGGAGGTAACACCCACAGCGCCAAAATTCAAAAAGCGTTTCCGAGTCCTTTCAAGACAGCCTGTAGAGTACACTAACTGAGAGAAATTACAGATAATATGGACTCATCGCTTTGAATCGGACATGAAGCAAGAGTTTGAACTACTAGCAAGAGTCTATCCAAGCGGAATTGCTTGAAACATCATTATAATATGAAGGTTTGGCTTGACTTGCTGTTAGAAACATTAGCCAGTGTGATGAATAGCTAAAGTTAGCTAACCTAGCTTAGCTTCCCACCTGACTCTAGATAGAAATCTAATAGCTCGCCAAATTAGTTAACTAATGCCACATTGTTTCAGGTGGAACATGGAAGAAACAATCAGAGATAGTTTTAACTGTCTTTGGAAATAACTGAAGTAAAATTGAAGCGACCAAACCCGATGCATGTCATTTGCGTGTATGAAAGAACCTTACACCGAGCTCAGTTGACGTATCTGTCAGTTCAGTGTTTCATAATGTCTCGGCAAATATAACATACCTTGTAGAAAACCTTTTAATACAATCTCATTCAGCCGAAGCTACTCTTCGATTCGGCGTACATAGCAACGTTAAGTTACTCCAAGCAGAGCTTATTTCAATAAAGTTTTAATTTATAAAACGTCCATTGCGCTGGGTCTTGATACTGCACTTTTCATAACTTAGGCGGTACCGTTAGCAAACAATGTGAATGAGTTCTAAAATTTTAGATTTCATTGAGATGAAGAGATGCTTGGTGGGTTAACGTTATGTACTTAACGGATTTACCAACGAAGGATTTAAGTAATGTTCTATTAGTTGTAAATAGTCAGATTTTGACTGGAATTAGGCTAAGAGGACTGTCCTCATAACAGAAAACGCCACGTCCTGGAGCTACTGTGTGTAAAGACTTGTGTTCTAGATCTAGAAGTGACTGACTGTCGCCAGGAGACCTGTCCATATGTCAACCTCTCCATTTGAAAGCAAGGCTTCTGAACCGTACAATAACAAAGTGACCAGACTGTCACACGGCTATTGTGGAGCTGAATTTCATCTGGTGGTCTGTATGAAACGTGTTAGCGTGTTGCCCGTCCTATCAGTGTTTTGTATATTGTAACCAGTACTTAATCTGAATTGATTTCTACCTGCCTTTTACGTTGATTAGCATACGTTAGCTCTCTGAACGAACACAGGGACGTTTTTCTGACAGGTAAACCCTAGCTTACAGAAACCATTACTAAGCTAGCACGATTTGCTGATATGGTCACACAGTGTTACAGCTGAATCTTTTTAATGTTTAGCTGATTTATTTAGAGTCACTTATGTCTTCTTTTGTGTTGTTGATGTGTAGAAAACCAGTGAACACAAAGGGGAATTTTCTGTGATTTGATCACCATGAGAAGGAGCCCAAGGAGACCCCTGATCCTCAAAAGGAGAAAGTTGCCATTTCAGCAAGATGATCCACCAGCAGCTGCCTCACAGGATGAATCTAATGGATCCACACTCAAAGAAACCTCAAAATCACCTACCAGTCAGTGCTTCCCTGATGGCATCCGCGTCATGGATCACCCTACCATGTCTGATACACAAGTGGTTGTCATCCCCAAAACAGCCGATCTTCAAAGTGTCATCGGGGCCCTCACTGCCAAAGGCAAGGAGTGTGGTCCCCATGGCCCAAACAAGTTTATCCTTTTGAGCGGGAGTGGTAACCTAGACAGTGGCTCATTTTGTCAGCCAAGCTTTGAAGAAGAGGACATCTCCACCAGGAGTGTGACAGAACAACCTGAGAAACCAGAAACTATGCACAACCCCCCGGATGCTAACCCTCTCACTCAAATGAAACCATGTATGTATATATGATTTTGTAGCATCTTTTTGCATGTGGATTTTGATTGTAAACAACACCTTTTGATGGCATTGAATTGCATTGGTAAGCTGTTTTTACTCATTCATTCTCTTCAACATTAACGTTTTTTTCTTTTCTTTTATCAGTGAATAAGGAACTTGATTGCAGCCCTCTGGATGACAGCCTCACCAACATCCAGTGGCTGGGCAGAATGAGCTCATATAACCTCGAGCCAGATTGTGCCAAGAAAGCAGCCAGCAAGGAGAACCACGGCTCCTGCCCACAGGCCCTACAGGTTAGCCATTTGTTCTTGTCACCTTCCTGTGATTGTCACGGCGGGTGTGTAAACGGACTTATGTTGAGGGATCATGATGTTGTAGGCATGTCCCAGCATGTCCCCTTAACACCCGCCTTCTCTAGAATGACAGCTCAGTGTGATTTACAGTGAGCACCACTTTGCTTTTTGATGTTTTGGCTCCACACTCTCACTACTTTGCATGTGAGATGACTCACATCCAAAAAGTGTGTTCAAGTGGAGACAATCTGTTTTAATTAAATGGTAGTCTTAGCCATATTCATTTGAGCAGAATTTACACAGCTTAAGGTTAATATAACTGATTAGTCATTTGTAGTTTTTAGCGTTTCAGTGTTTCTCTTTGCTCAGTAAGCTGTAAATGTCTAAAATCTGAAACATGACCAAATGCATCTTAATTTTTTTATCGTGTTTTCAGGTTCCCTGACCAATATTTCAGCATTTGAATGTGTTATTGTGTGAGTTTGTAAAGCAGCATGGCTGTGGGATTACTGATGCAGGATGTAGTGTATTGTTGGAGGTAAATTGGAAACAAAGTAAGATGATAAACCAGCATCAGAACTATCAGTTCAGCCTCAGATCATCTCACTTCTTCATAAATGAAATCTAAAACACATCACATTTTCTCTGGTAATTCCCTTATTCAACTTTAAAGCTATTAGTGAATTCTGTGAAGTTCGTTACTATATAAATATTATTTAATGTCCAAAAGAGTAGAATACAGCCAAAACCTCATGCATATAAAAAATTTACCTCATGTGAATAATCACATTAAAGTGTGATATCCTGATATCTTGATTTCAGGCAAACAGGGTCTGTTAAGTTTATCTGATTTGTAACATTTTGCTTAACTAAAAGCTTAACGATGTCCGTTTTTTTATTTACTTATTTTCATTTGGTGTAGCTTCACAGGTGCTCTGACAACTTTAAGCTTTTGCCACTGCCACTCACTTTTTGTCACAGGCACACCACTGTTGGATCCAGTGTAAACCTGATCAGCTGTTCCGAACCAGATAATCAAACATCATAATCAAGTTAACATTGGAATATTAGTGTGCATGTAAACATACCTGCTGTGTCACCAAACAAATCTAGGCTATGTCTGTGCTCATTTCTCTCTCTTTGTCTTCTTTTTTTCCCAAAGGCTCACACTCTCGCACAAATGGATGCAGACGCGGTTCACAAACAGCCCAGGTCAGAGAGGCCACCGTACTCCTACATGGCCATGATCCAGTTTGCCATCAACAGCAAGAAGAGCAGGAGGATGACGCTGAAAGAGATTTACACGTGGATCGAGGACCACTTCCCCTACTTCCGAGAGGTGGCCAAGCCCGGCTGGAAGGTACGCAGGAGCTGTGGAAGAACCCCGGTCTTTTAGTGCCATTTTCCATTAAATAATATTTGCCATTAAACATTTCTTTGTTCATTTTATCTCTGCAGAATTCCATCCGCCACAACCTCTCTTTGCATGACATGTTCATTCGTGAGATGACCCCAGACGGCAAGCTCTCCTACTGGACCATCCGGCCTGAGGCCAATCGATGCCTCACTCTTGATCAGGTATACAAGGTGGGTTCTTTTTTTGGTAGAATTAATCATTCACTGTTCATCTATGAATAGTTGCTAAGCTAAATTGACTACATATGTTATCATTGTATTAGCATCAGTTTTATATTGTATAATTTTATCATGATTCTTATGGATTTCAGTAGAAAGTTTTCATGTCCCATGAGAGGCTTGTCCACCCTGCCAAAGAATTTTTTTTGAAAAATCACTGAATACTTAAAGTGTTTGGAATGCTTTTTGTCATGAAGACGGCCAGATTGAAAGATACTGAAACAGACAGCCTGCTCTGAGTCGCCAGTTTGAGTGTCTGCCCTCATTATGTCCTCATCATTTCCAGGTTATCAGCCAGATTTTGTATGCCTGATGAATCTGTCATTTGGTGTGCTTAAGCATTCTGGGTTTGTTTGTTTTTTTGCTTCTTGTGATCTTTCTTTATTGTTTTCTTCCCTCTCATTCCACGACCTTCTCCACAGCCCGGCTGTGATCCAACTTCCGCTCCCATTCCAGCGCCAATGCTGTTATGTCCCAACCAAGTAAGATGGTTTTACCAGTCTTTCATTTTCCTCTGGCACAGCTCAGGCAGGAGAGAGCAGAAACAGGACAGGAAAAGCAGAAGATGCAGTCTTTCGCTCGCCAGGTCCTAAACAGACTCTTTTACCCTTCAACCCAAAGAGGCAGGAGGTTTAGCTTCTTAACACAACAGAAGGCAATTTTTGTATTATTATTATTTTATTTTAAGTTTTAATGTTTTTTTGCAGGAGCAGGTGATGTGAGATGCAGGGAAGGAGACAGAGAAAGTGGCTTACTGAAAAACTTTAATGGATCTATTTTCTTTGCCCATGGAGGGAACTACATTGTCACATTTTGTAGCATGTGCCCAACAAGAGCAAATTCACACTGCACAGGAAACAGAAGGGAATGCATCTTGAAATTCAAAGTGGCATTAGGTATTTTTGACTGTTCTCATAGATTATGCTACAAAATGTATTGACCTGAAATCAGTTTCCACCATGGCTCCACAGAGTAGAGGCATCACTGTTCTTGTGCCATGATACAAGAAATGTTTGTGCTGTTTTTACAGCTTGTCAGTAAGTGTAGTCAGGAGTGAGAAACATGATAAGACTATTAATGCAAGTGGTTGTATAAATAGACATCAACATCTAAAACATCTAATCTTTTTTTCCTTCCTACAGCAGCAGAAGAGATTGATTTCTGATGCAAAGAAAACACCAAGTGGCTCAGGTGAGTTGAGGGACATTGCAAAGCTCGCTGAGAGATGGCAAAAGTGTTTTCTGCACCAAAAATACAAAGAAATGGACTTTTTTTCAGCTGTTTTGGAATAAAAATTGTGAAGATGCTCTGTTGTGAGTTTTTCTTCTTTTTTCCTTCCTCTTTTCTATGTTCAGAGAGGAAGATGAAACCCCTTCTCCCTCGTACCGATTCCTACTTGGTCCCCATCCATCTCCCTGTCACCTCGCCTGTCTACCTGCCGTCTTCCTCTTCGTCAGCCCAGTTTCCCTCCTCTGGCTCCCAGCAGAGACACAGCACCTCACGAGGGGGCAAGAGAGTCCGGATAGCACCAAAGGTAAACGTTCTTCTTCTGTCTCCATCTAAACACACTTCTTAACTGTTGTTTACAGTCTTTTGAGTTCCTAAGTTTGAGATTGTCCAGATTTAGTCACATTGGCATTTTGTGATGGCATGCCTGATTGTATATCCGACAGGTGACGCAGAGCGACGCCCCGGCCTTGGTGCTGTACCCTCCTACCACCGAGGAGCTGAAGGAGCAGGTGAAGGAGGAGCAGGTGTGCGTCCCAGTGAGATCCGAGACTCCTCGGGCCCCGCTGAGACGAGAGGCCAGCAGCTCGCGCCGTAAGCAGCGCCTGGTTCGCCCCTCGCACGAGGAGCCCGTCCTCCTCTTCCCCGAGAGTCCCTTCTTCGACTCGGGCGTCGTCTCCGACGCGTCGGCTTTCCAGGACGCGCGAGACTCTGAGCTCGACCACCAGCACGGGCAGCACAGCCCTGGCCAGGAATATTCTTTCAAGACGCCCATCAAAAGCAGCCACCTGACCTCCTCCACCCCCAGCAAGCCCCCCACTAATGTACTGCCTGAGCCCTGGAGACTGACCCCCCTGGGCAAAGGGACCCAAGGTGTGCTGGACTTCAGCCCCATCCGCACCCCGGGCGTTTCCACTCTCACCCCGCAGCGGCACGACTACACCACCTTCAGCTTCAACAGCACCCCCTTCAAAGAACTGCCTCTCTTTAGCTCCCCGAGAGAGCTGCTCACCTCCAGCCGCTCCAGGACGGCGGGACCCGCAGACTCCCCCGGCGCCGAACACCCACAAGGCTCCAGCGAGCTGCTCCAGGCGGGAGGCAGCACGCCGCCAAACCGCTCCCTCACCGAGGGCCTGGTCCTGGACACCATGAACGACAGCTTGAGCAAGATCCTCGTGGACGTGAGCTTCACTGGCTTTGATGATGAGGACCTGGGCATGGCCAACATCAGCTGGTCAGAGTTCCTCCCTCAGCTCAAGTAGCTTGGAGTCTACATCACATTTGCTTTCAATAATATTTGATTTACAATATACTCTGAGTGGTAAACCTTACCTAGAAGACAACGAAGCAGTTAAAAGAAGAGAGAGGACTCGATTGGCCTTTGGACAGCAAATTAAAATATACACAGAAATGAATCTGCAGTATCATGGAGAGAGAGCAGAGCTCAAGAAGGTCCAAATCAAAACCTAGAGGAGCTGGGGAACATTCATGATGCTGATCCACAGTGTGAGCTAATATTAACCATTTAAGTCCAGTTGTGAGTAGTAGCCAATACTACAGTTTTAACCAGCAGATTGTTAAAGTCTGTTAGCTTAATTGCTCACAATTAACGCCCAAATGCCAAAAATGCCCTAAAACATTTGGTCTATATTAGAATAAATACTTCTTAAAAATACAGTATCCTCACTGTGGAGAGTAGTATGGATAATTTAGGTGTATATTTAAATTTTTTTGTCCAAAGAGCTGTTCCCTTTTGCTTCACTGTATTCTGATTAGTGTTTGCCACTCAGAGTATGACAATTGGGCAATAAAGCCAGTTCTCTTCTTTTATGAATGACAGAGACAGATTAATTTTAGCTATCACATCAATATTACCAAGCTGCTCACTTGTCATATGTTGGTCTCATATCTTTGGGATGTTGTCCTCCTCTTCTGATTTTTGTTGTTTGGTGGCTTCATTTGCCTTATTTTCCTTACCGTCTTCAATCCGTTTTCTTTCAGTAAGCTCTTTACTTTTACATGAGTTTTTAACCTTTTAGCCGAGTCGTCGTCTTCCCCCTGTAACGTTGAAGGAATCGCTAGAAAAGATAAATATTTCTAAGTGTATATGTATGTTGATTTGCACATTTCTAATGTATATATTTAGCTTTAAAGATGTAAATGGAGAGAAGATATATGATTTAGTCGCCCAGCGAGACACTACCGCACCAAAATGGGAAGAAATGGTTTGGTTCATTCAGCCTCCTGCAGGTGACTAGATGTAGATTGATATGCAGGATTATCAGCAATAAACAATGACAACGTAAAACAAATAGCACTAACAGCAATATGGTTGCCCAGGTCTGTACATCATATAAGTGACTTGACTTAAATCCAGGCAAAAAATTTTTGATCATTATGCCATCACCAGCTTCAGTGCACTTTGGACCTGCAGTGAGGAGCATTTTGCATGCAGTGACTTTTCATGGCCGCACCACTTTTTAGCTCCACTCTGGGAACAACGTGCAGAATATTTTGTAGATCATCTGTGTAGTACAGATTGTAGGCCTGCAAGTAGGTGGGAGATGTGATGTTTGTTCTTGTGCGCTACTCTGTAGATAATCTATTTCAATAAAACAATATTGTCATTTAACTTTGTCAGAAAGAGTGGAGTGGAAATGGGGCAAAACGTGTCTGCTGTTTTTTTTGTTTTTTTTTTGTTTTGTTTGCAGCACCGTCTTTGGAAGATAAGTCTAGAGCACAGCCTGAGGATTGTACCCATTTCCACTGAAGCCGCAAAATAATGTATGGCTTTGATTACTGTTTCAGGTTTGTTGGCATGAGTGTTGTCTGTGAGAGGCTGTACATGGTAGATTGTTGCCGGCGCACAACTGGCACTGAATATCACACCACAGCATGTGATGTGAATGACAATGTAGCGCTATCTTATTGAAAATGTTTGGATTTCATTTCTGGAAAACTTTCCCTAACGTGCCTTTTTTTTCTATTTAAAGTTGTTTCTGTAACTGTACAATAAACAATCTGTTGTTTTTGATGCATATACAGCATGTAGGGGATTTATTCAGCTGTGGTTTTGATCATAACTACACTTTGGTCTTCCTTGCTCAGCTTTCATTTTAATCAATGTAAACACGTGCAAAAGACGTGCAATTTAAGCAACCTGACATAAACTGAATCTATACAATCTACTGTACATTGCACCTATAAAGTCTTCATCACAAGAACTACACAGCAAGACCAGCTATTTGTATTTGTTATTTGAATAAAGGCTGAAAGATCTTTTATACTTTGTCTCTGTAATTGAGAAAAATGACATTCATTGTTTCATACAGAAATATGAACTTTGCAAAAATAAGCGGAACTATCTGTGTCCATGATGAACAGTGGGCTGCTTTGCTGTTGAAATCAGGCTGCTAAATTGTCCATCTTAATATGTCATTTAGTAATTCCACTTGTTTCCAATGCAGTTTCACTTGTTTAAAGAAATTTCTAGAAACAGATGTCAATCTTGAAGCGACTGTCAAGAAAACGTTTGAACTGGTTTGGTTAGAAGCAGTGAAGAGATAAGACCCCATTCGATTAAACCACTGGTTAAGGTGGATGTGTTGCAGTGTAGCAGTGGTATCCAGACAGTCAGGATGGGGAAGATGAGTACGATGTCCTCGGGCTCCTCAGTATGTCTGGACCTCCTGTTGAGCCACTTCCAGGAGGATCTGCAGCTGCTTACTGCAGTAGTCTGGGAATGTGGAGGAGAGTCAGACTGATCAAAGAGTCACGTCATCCTCACGTCTGAACAGCACATTCCTCAGCAACCCATGTCCATGTTGTACAAGTGATGAACCAATATCTCTGCATCTAATACACACATCTAAACACACTTATATTGGATACATGTTAGGATGACAGACAAAATATATATCAGATATTTCAAAATATCACAAGCATAAGGCAATGTCGGTCTGCAATGAGTTGGCTTTCACATAAATTTCGGGTTAGTTTTGCTTTCCATTATTATGATTAAAAACTACACATTGGCTTAGCCCAAGATTTGGAGCCTTTCTCCGCCCGGTTGACCATCATAATAGTGAGAAACACATTTTGAATAAAAGAGACAGCTATTCTTACCAAGTGACAGCATAAAATTATTGCAAATTCTTGTACTTGTACAATGTAACAAAATGATCACAGCCTTATGAATAATTAAGACACTGGCATTGAATTTAATTTAAGACTTTCTTCAATCAAAATAGATACCTAGCATTTTAGAAGTGACCTCTGACTTCATTCAGTGCGTTCTCTAGGTAAGGAGTCTCTGCGATGCCAAGATGGCATGATGAGAGCTCGACTCACCAAAGATCCGTCTAAATTTGCGGGGCAGACGAAAGCGGTGGACGGTCAGGAAGTAAACCGGGACTCCAGTCAGCGTGAGGGCACAGCTCCCCCCTGTGTTCCATGGGTCCGAGTACAGAGACATACTCACAATGAAGAAGGACACCACTGTGAAGATGACTGCGATGGCCACGGGCACCTGGGGGTCACACATAAATAGTGAATCCACTATTTAGGGTAAAGCAGGATGGAAGACACTTTATAGTTTGGGATATAATAATGGCAGACATGGCAACCTTGAAAGGTCTGGGATGGAGGGGGAAGCGATGGCGATGGATGAGCATCCCCAAGGTGGCCAGTGCGATGAAGAACCAACGAGTGAAGGAGGCAAAGTTGATGAGCTGGTAGATCTCTCCATTGAAGAGCATCACCACCACCAAGGGGTACTGCATGGAGACACACAGGGAGCACAGCTATGATGGAGAGAATGTCCAGTACTGTAATGGAAGGTAAAGACACCTTTTACCTAAGTTCATAGAATACATGCGGATACAACTTTTATGGGTTTTTGAAGGCCAGTACACATTCTTGGACTGAAGATACCCCTAATCAGTATTTTTAAATTTGTCCATTTCCCAAACAAACTGCCAATAAAGCAGATAGGGGAAAAAGTATCCATTGAAGGGACATGAAACATAGGTAGAAAATCTAGATTTTGCTGGCATCTAGTGGTTGAATTTTTGTACCAGGAAACAGTGAAAACAAATACATGATCATAACAAATTCACAAAGAATTTACATGCACAAGAAGTACACATGCACATACATATGGATAAAATTAAGAATAAGTTCATCATCTGTTTATTTTCATCATCTGTTCTGGCCTACACAATGCAACAGGGCAGCTTGCACCGCTGATTCACAGTGTGCGGAAAGTACATCACCAATAGCAGAACAGCAGGCAGAGGAGTGTGTCTTCGGATGTGGATCATGGAAAAGAGTGCTGGCCAGTGACCTTCTCTGGCTCCCACAAACAGCATCCTGCAGCGTGGACACAAAGACCGACAGTCAGCCCGGTGGACAGATAGTCAGTCAGTGCAGGCAGAGCTCTGGCACTGAATTCATTTCTCGAACTAGATTACCTGGGTACTCCAAAGAAGCCTCCATTCAGAGCCCCCAGGCAGGAGGCGGCCACTAAGATGGGGATCACAGACGCCAGCCCGTGGAGAGCACGGTTGGCAAACGTCTGCAGAGACACAGACACCTGATGAGACTGACACTCCGACAAACAGTGGATCTATTTGCTATAACCTGCAGGAAAAAAAAATACAGAAGGAAGAATAGTGCTGACCACAGCCACGGCATCAGACATCAGGAGCTCAGCGGGCGTCATCATGGTGTAGTAGGCCACATTAACAAGGACATAGAAGACTATGACCGTCACCATGGAGAAGATTATTGCCAGTGGGATGTTCCTGACAGAGAGACATAGAGTAGTATCTGCAAGGTAACCAGGCTTTTAGAAGCACTTTGACTGGTGAGCAGAAATGTGAAATACCTGTTTGGGTTAATGACTTCCTCTGTGACATAATTCAGATAAAACCTGAGGAAAAATGAAAAGCACGTCCATATAAGCACACAGTCCTGATTTCTTAGGCGTTTAATGCAATATATTATTTGCTACTATACTGGTATCTCCTATGACTTTTTTTCTATTAAGTATTGTAGATATTCATGTTTCTTTATAACATAATTGCATGCAGCTAGTGATGAAATTCCACTTACAGGGTAAAACTGAGGAAAGCTTTTTGAATCAGTGCTCAGACTGTATGCTTACCATCCACCGTAGGCATATAAACCATTATAGAAGGCCAGCGGCAGCCTATCCAGTGTTAACAAGTCCACCTCAAAACCATTTTGAAAGTTTTCTGTCTTTCCTGCAGAGAAGAGCACGGCGAGATCAGTGAGCATCATTGACGTTCAACTGGCCTTAAAATTGCTATGGAATACATTGATGTGTTTATTCAGATTATGTACAGGACCTGCCCACCTTTGGCCAGTGCGATGATCCCAGGGATGATGATGAGGACCAGGGCAAACATCTTAATGAACGTCAAAGTGACTTGAGTACGAGAGGCCGTGGTTACACTCCAGCAGTTGACCGCCACGACAAACGCTAAGAAATAAATCATCAAAGAGAAGTTCACGCATATGCAACTTTTGAAACACGGTGCATAGTGTAATGCCATGTCGTATAGGAGGAGGAGGTAGAAGAGAGTCACTCACTCACTCCAAGGATGCTGACGAGTCTGATAAGCACGATGGGAGCAGGACAGGGCGCAAAGAATGGCTCCACCACATAGCGACCAAAAGCCAGGGATACATAGGACGCCACCGCTGGTCTGAGGATGGAAAAAACATTTGCTGTATGATGTCATTTGTTTTTAAGCCAAGTTTATGGCTAGAGAATCCACCCGAATCTTACAGACCTGATAAACAAGACCTCTGCCCAGAGTCGTAAAAAGGCAGGCAGAGGTCCCAGTGTCTCCAGGAGGTAAGTGTAGTGACCTCCTGACTTTGTGAAGCTGGTGCCCAGTTCAGCATAGCAGAGGGCTCCTGACAGAACAAACAGTGCAACAGCAAACTCTTTTGTTTTAAACAGGAATGGATCAAGTTGCATTCATGTAAAGTCATGATCTGTGTTTGGCTTGAAATCAGGAATGTTGTGTGTGTATGTGTGTGTGTGTGTGTGTGTGTGTGTGTGTGTTTCACTGAGTTTAAACGC
>OMLF01057036.1:20606-42932 GCA_900302615.1 Holocentrus rufus | reverse complement strand
ATAGTATGTCATTATTTAATACTTGAAATGTATATGAAATGTATTTGAAATTGTCACATTCTCATGTATGGACATATATTACAAAAACCTCCCCATTTTTCTGAGTCACCAGCTGCTGCTGTGATATGCAGATGATATATAATGTGTTGTTTTCATATATGCACATATATAAGTTATGCACGCAGTATATGTTCAACATATATTGGCTACACATACAGTATATCACCATATCCAGAATGGGGGTATATATGGCTGATTCATATATGACTATGTATGTAACATATGTGTCCATATAATAGATTTCCATGTAGTGTGCATGTAACTGTAATTTTAAAGTATGGGATGCTGTAATACATTTAACACATTACATATCTAAGTTATCCAACATGTACAGTGACTGAAACCTTTTTGGTAGTTGGTGATCAAGGAGAGTTTAGCTAGTTGAACAAAGTTACATTACTTTTGGACAATGCCCACTAATGTCCAATGAAAGAGATCATGTTTATTTCTGGATCACTAACTGAAGCTCTTGTCATTTATGTCGTTGTAGGTAAGAAGCTGGTATATAGACCTGTTTTCCTTGACTTTCTGCCTTTTATCTAAATGATCTCTTCTTATTGACTCACCAGGCTTTGCGTGTGATGGGCAAACTGATGAGAGAGTGCTGGTACGCCAACGCTGCTGCCCGACTCACTGCACTGCGGGTCAAGAAAACACTCTCTCAGGTGACTGTCATCAAGGACGTTAAAGATTAGCTCGACTTGTTCCCCCGCAGACCTGCACTGGTGCTGGCACCGGTGCAAACAAGCTGACTTGAGAGTTGCTGGGCGCAGACTGTCCTCTCCAGCTGCCTGAGGCTGCCCCCCTCAGGACTGGACCGCACTGTACACCCTCAGTGAGCGTGATCGGGTTGTTGTTGTTGGTGCCAAAGGATTGCAGGATGTTTCTAAGGCAGCCTTGCCTCATATTTGAACTGAACTGCCCCTGTAGGTTCAGCAGAACTTTTGACAGGAAGAGCCACGTGAAGAGGAATAACATGTACAAAGGATGCACATATTGTTTTCCTACCTCAGACATTTAAGTGCCCAAAGCTTGAAGTTGCACATTGAGATGTTTTTGTGCCATATCTTGTAGCAAGCAGTGCTAGGTAGTGTGCTAACTGACTGTCACAAAGGATAAGTTGCCCTTACATGGCACCACAGGACACACAGACACACTGTCCAGAGTAATCCTTACTTTAAAGTTTACACACTCCCTGCTGTTGCTCAGTTATTACTATTTTGACCATGTTTTGTGGTTTGAGAGCCCTGTGGAGAACTTACTCCACATTTACCTTGAAAACAGCCCTTCATTTCCCTTCAGTAAATGTTTTTACTGTGATTTAATCCAAGCTATTGATTTGTCTCTTTGTGAAGAGAAGCACAGCTGTGAGCATGATTCGTTCTTACAAAAATACTGCAGCTCTAAAGCCTTCAGTCAGTTAAATGAGCACTTTGTTAACCAACCATTGAATGCTGATGTGGTGTCACGCAGTTTATTTATGGACGTACAAATAAATGTATATGTTTATATGTCTTGCATTTGTGCATATGCTTGTGCATACTCTTTATTCACACTGGAAGCATGTTATTGATTCAAATTGTGAAATCCAACCCCATGTACACATCAAAGTCTCATTTCACCTCATTAACATTGGCTAAAGTTGCTGTTTGTGGTTGAATATGGCACAATATGGTGTTTATTTTGATTGCAGTTTGTGTTTTAATTGTGTTTTCTTGAATGTCTTTCAAGAGGAGTTTTACTTGGAGATTACAGTCCGCAGTTTGAACAGCAATGGGTGCACATATGATGACTCATGCTAGTGTCACACATGGCTTGTTAAGCCTTGTCATAACAGGCTTAGAAGAGGGCCCACGTGTATGTGTGTGTGCAAGCATTTCTGTTTGTGTGCATGGATATGAATGCATGTGTGTCTGTGTGCGAGTGTGTGTGTTTTCATTTCATATCATGTGAATTGATCCTGTATTTAAAGACAGACATGGATTTGAGTTATTATCGTGTTTTTAAAATGTACTGTGGAGAAAATCGCTCCACAATTCCTATCCACCACAGCTTTTAATTTGTCTAGTTTTACATTTTCAGTTGATGTTTACTTATTAATTGTTGCTAATGCAAGTAAGCCACTTCTATAACATAACATACTACATTATTTGTGTGGCATCGATGTTGCATATACATAAATATTCTCTTATTATGAATGGGTAAAATTACCAGATAATATGCACAAAGTCAGTGTAGCATCAGCAGTGTTGCATGTTGAGAATAAGCCCATATAGACAAACAGGGCAAACATGAGGGTCTTACAGTTTAATCATGCAGTTAATATTCATGATCCAATGATTTTTTTGGTGGGTCAGAGAAATTTATGGCTCATTTCATATATATACTTTAATTATTTTACACAAAACATAATAGTAAATATTGAAAATGCAGTATTTTGGCGTCTAGCTCTGCCTGTGTCCACTGAACATTTATATTATTTGTCTGACGTTTGATATATGCGGAGCCAAGCTTATCTTGTGTCATGTCGTTTAGCTCTCTGGTTCTCCAAGAATCAAGTGACAGGTGACACAGAGAGGTGGAAATGTCTATTTGTTGAGCTTAAAAGAAGATTTATCAGTCATTCCAAAGAAAGGTGATCACCATGTGCAATTTCTGACTGGGGTCTTTTTTATCTTGTGTGAGACACAACTGAAAATTCTCCCATTTGTAATGTGAGATTACTTTCGTAAAAAAACAACGATCTGCAAAGGATTAAAAAAAAAAAATCCTCTTCTTATATATTCATACTTTTGGGTGATGTGTAACTGTTTTTGTGTTGTTAGGTCAGATGTGAATCTCTTATAACATGCCATTGCATTGTATCTCTGCACTATTTATTGTACAGTATATAGAAATATGTGATATCAAGAGTCAATAAACTATTTTTCATCAAGTACAAACCTTTTCATGGAATAGTAATATTAATTTTACTGTAACATGTTCCAAAAACCCAGTTTGAAAATTTATCATGCTGATCTGCACACAATAAATACTGCAAGCAAGACAGGATTCCCCAACATGACTTACCTGAAACAACTCGCTTTATCGTCATCGTGTACATCCTCTAATATGACTCATCACTGCTCTGTGTTCTACCGGCCTATTTGTATACATTGCTTTAACTGTGGTCGTGTCCGTTAGACAGAGGAAGCGAGGCTGTGACACCGAGGCCATTATGACTACACAGATGAGTCACAACCTGAAGAATGTGCTGTGTCTAGTTGTAACCCAAGGCCGGGTAGATAATACTGTGTCAGTAATAGAGGGTTAATGGGACACATCTGAAAACTTTCCCATTATGATTACACTGAACAAAAAAAAAATCTGATTGCCTGGAACTAACATACCGAGAAAACCAGTGCAGCATTTTCAGTATTGTCAGTGTTGCTGAGTGATGCAGGATAAGGGGGCTGTTACATCAGATCCTGTATAATGCTAACCACTTAAACCAAATTCACATTGTATAAGCAAATTTATACCACTATATTACAGAGGCATAAGCTGTACACTGAATAGAATACAAAGAATACAAAACATATATTTCACTATAAACGTGGGGTCCAAAAGTCCTGAGTCCACTATCAACAACTGGCTGTCGTCATCTTTTTTTTTTCACTCAGTTGATGCTTCTTATTCAAGAGTACATTTGTTAGAGATGATACAAATCAAACTGATTAAATGAATACCAAAGGGTTTTTTTTTTCATAATGTTGTTAAACCATGTATTTCATCAAAATACTGACCCATGCCCCTAATACAAAGCGTGAATTGTTTTCTTCAACAACTAACAGTAGATAGTGACTAAATCAATGTGGTCATCCAGGTGTTAGTCCTTCCACTTTGAAAAAGGACTTCCTTTAAAAAATATTTTCCGGTTGTTCGTTGTTCCCTGTTGAACAGTTAGAAAGTGTTGTTTATGACCGAAGTTTGAACTTTATGGTTACAATTAAAGAGCTTATGTGAAGAGATGGTTGCGTGAGAGCTTAATGCAGCAGTGCATAAACCCTGCTGTAAAACATGGAAAATTCAGGTGTGGGCATTTTTAATCTATTCTGGACTTGTACAGGATGAACTATGCATCTACTAGTAAATAGCACCACTCTGTTCTGCAGAGGCATACCATCCCCTCTGGGTTAAAGTTGAGTGGAAGAGGATTTATTTTCCAGCAGGACAGCGACACTAAAGAAGCTCATATAAAACATATTCCAGGTATAGTTGAAGTCCAAAGTAGAGAACTGTATGGCTTTCCCTCCAAAGTGACCAGACCTCAACTCAGCTCAACATCTGTGGGGAAAAGGAGAAGGTGAAACTTACTGTAATTACAACACACTTTCTGGAATGCTGGGAAAGAGTCTTGGAAAAATGTGGATGATCAAATTCTGCAAAAAGGAGATGGTGCAAGATCGTGGTGGTGTGATGGTGCAACAGAGAACATACCAAAGAAATTTGACTCAGGTAAATGCTAACAAATTTTATTATGCAAGCTTGTTTGCACTACACAAAATTGCTGAGGGTTGACGTAAGTGAGAACCTTCAGATTCAACTGACAAACACTGCAGCATGTAATTTATCAGGGAGTCCATGATTATTCCACATTTTTTGAGTATAAAGAGCCTTCACTTAAATCAGACTTTGGAAATTTTATAGTGTACCTATAAGAAATGTCACTGGACTTAAAAAAATTTTTTTGGATAAATGATGAAACAAAATATCTTGCTAATTGCTAGACTTTTGGACCCCGCTGTGTATAATAAAATATGGACAGAGAAATTTTCAGTAATCTGAGTTTATTGATCAACTTTGTAGACTGCATATAAACCAGCTTTTTGAGTTCCCTGCCTCTACATGTGCTAATGCACTTTTTGATCAAATTTAATATTACACTTTTGCATTAAAGTGGTCTCCCATGATGCATTTTTGATTTACTTTCTTTGCCCTTTTGGGACGCCCTGCTCTCACTTGTGCATACGTGATAGAAATCCAGAAATGAAGGGGCTTGATGGCCTTAGTCTGCTTACATTTCAGCAATGTCCTGCTGGAATGTTCCAGACAGTCCCGTGGTAGCTTGGCCACTGGTGCTGTGGAGGGTCACACACGTTCAGTGGGGCAGAGGGGATTGCTGTAAGTGAACTGGGTTAATACAGTATAGCTTTAAGCGGCGTGCCAATCACTCTGATGCTGTGGCCATACTTATAAAGGAGCGTAAAGTAGTGCCTCTCTCACACAACATCATTTTAACAATCTAATGCGCACTGCGAAAGATGATACTATGTGCAGATAAAAGAGAAGCCATGGGTGTGGTAAGTTAGGCCTTTGTGGCCTGTGGTTCAGTTTTCTTTAACTCATCAGGCGTGTGTTTTTGTCTCCCTGACTGCTGGCCAATGTGTGTGATTTCTCTTTTGATCCAACCATGTCTGATGCCTTCGGCCCAATGACCCATGCTGTCTGTTTGGAGAGCGTGTCACTGGCCCCGAGCTAAATCAGCCTTTTGTCCGTCCTCATAAGACGAGTCTCCCTGCTTGACAGACCAAAGGGCTGAGGCTCAGGTTGAGGCCGAGCCCATTCAGAAACTGAGAGTAGAGAAACTGGAAGCAGGTGCTGGTGGAGGCTGCAGTTTCTCATGCATTGCTGATTTTTGACAGAGCATAAATTGAATTGCAAAGACTGCAAAAGAAAAGGGACTGTTTGAAGGGGGAGTGGATAAAGCTTAAGCAGGTTCATTCTCTATTCACAGCAGCAGACCGGCTATTTTCAAGAAAGAGAAAGAAGAAGAAAAAAAAAGGATAAAAGAGGTGAACAAGAAAAGTAGCTATGATCTGCAGATGCAGGTCCACCACAACTATCACATGACGTGGATTTCCGGTGTGATACACTTTGCTTCTGGCTGCACAGCAGGGCAGGGCCACACAGTCTTTGAAGAGCTACTGTACAAGGACATGATGGTGCTTTGAGAAGGACTCCACCATGCAGTCTACCATGAATTTCAATGGACTTCATTGCCAGGGCAGCCAGGAAAGTCACATTCTGGATAACTCCCCGAGGAAGAAAGGTGGTCTTTGGTACCGGCGATCGTTGAAGGGAAATAATGACAGACACCGCCAGAGCACAGGGACTCTGCCCAGAGGATGGAGACAGGTGAGACAAGAACCCAAGTTTTATATAGCACAACACCTAGTTTTAACAATCCTGTATTTCAAATCACTGCATTAAAATAGGAATATGTGTTGTAATTGTGAATTTGTGACACAAAGCTGTAGAGCAGTTTTCTCAGTGTTGTTGGAGAAACAATTCGCCAATTTACGTTGTCTGCGAAACCACAATGCTGCAGCACCCTGCAACAGGCATAAAGCCTTTTAACAATTTTAATCTCCTGAGTTATGCAACAGACTATAGGATCAACATGTTCTCAAGAAAAAAAAAATAGCACATGCTGAACCTGGCTGAGTGATTTGAAACTCAAATGTGTTACTGTATATTGTTCTAAAGAGGAACTCTGCATTTCTCCTTTTGCAGACCAGACAAGCGAGCTCCAACTCATTGATCGATTACTCTGACCCTCAGAGGTAAATACATGAGACTTCATTTGCAGTTACATACAGCAACTCACAGAACTATTTTTTCTGTTGTGCAATGATATGCAAGACTACTTCAGCATGATAACGGCATGCTTTTTCTTTTTTGCACAGGACCAGTGTTGTTTTGGAGAAGCAAGACAACGAAACTTTTGGATTTGAGATTCAGGTAAGGCACATCTCATTTTATCAACATTTCATAGTGAAGTACACATGAATATGTATCATGCAATTTCATCTCTAACTCTATAATAATATTGTTTATTTTGAAAAAGTTCATTTTGACTGGTTTATGTTATAAAAGTAAAGATTTTGTGGCGCAACAGTGCTGTTTTTGCTTGTTTGTGTGACAATGTGTCTCCTGTTGCAGACCTATGGCCTGCAGCTGAGGAGCAACTCAGCCGTGGAGATGTGCACGTTTGTGTGCAGGGTGCAGGAGGACAGTGCGGCAGAGAATGCAGGCCTGACTACAGGTAAACTCCCCACATCCTCCCTGCAGGCTCTGCACACGCTATACATGCCACAGCGGACCTCATTTTACTTCTCTGTCACATGCGGACCAGCAGATGCTTCATTTGCACGTACGCATATTGCACACATGCACAAACGCTTCCTGTTTCGTCTTAGGTGATGTTATCGTCAGCATCAACGGGACGAGCATCGAAGGATCGTCTCATCAGCGCATAGTTGACTTGATTCGAGAGTCCACCAACCTACTCAAGTGAGTCATAAGCAATGATAAGACTATCATGCTGATACAGCACATGTACCACACAGAGATCCACTCCAGAGAAACTGTAACTGCCAGGTACAGAATAATGTGCTGTCTGCAGTATTTTCTGCTCACATGTTCATTCATGTGTTTGTGATTCTAGGATGGAGACTGTGTGTGGGAGTATCGTGAAGCGGATTGAGCTGGAGAAGAAGCTGAACCTGCTTAAGGTGTGTCTCTTTGACACTCCTCATATTTGTTGTTGACATTTGCTCTGTGGCCAAACAATAGCTGCAACAAAACCACATTAACCAACACAAAAGCAAAATTAGCACACTGTGGGTAATACTGGTTGACCTGCTTCACCATGTGTAATGGGGAACACTCATGCTGTTTTGTGCTCTTATATGCCGATATTGTCTTTACAGGTCTAAGATGAATTTACTGTGAATTGAACTGTTATGTTTTGTTTTTGCCCATACAGCAAACACTACAAGAGAAATGGGTGGAGATGCAAGCACTAACATTACAGGAAAAACGTCTCATGCGAGGTGAGAGGCCTTGCCCAGCTGTCAAACCACCACACTTCCTTTCTCACAATCATTGTCATCTTCCTTTAGCTAGAATGTTTCTGATGTGAAGCGAAGTGTGAACTCCAACATATAATACATGAAGGAGTTCCCCTGAGAGATTAACTGAGAAACTGTCTACAGATTTCTTGTTTACAGACCTGTATGACGTTAAAAAAGTATGCTTTGCATTTGCTGCGTCTTTTACCTTGAAATGAGAACTGACGCATTTGCTTGTTCACATGACCTCAGTCATCCAGCCTGTTTATTAGGGGTGTGACTCATAGCCTAACATCAGTTTAACTTGATTCATTGGTTGGACAGTCAATTTATTTATTTATTTATTTTTAAATGATTCAATCTGATTAAAGTCAACGATTCAATTCAGTAACGTCTTACAGAATATGAAATACATTAATAACCATGTAGAACAAGAGTATCCTTTTTCTTCAGAAATTTGAGAAAGAAATCAGACGACTGAATTACATTAACATTATTTATTCAAACCAAAGCACTTTATAGACAAAAAAGTTGCAATTTATAGGATTCTGCTAGATCACCACAAGTGTTAGGTCTGTTGTTTTTTTTTAAGAACTGTGAATCAGTCAATTTAAATTCATATCATTTGAGACCAAAGTCAGTGATTCACTCTACTTATGTATTTCAGTTGAAAACTGAATCAATTTATAATCAATACATCAATGTGAACTGTTACACCCTTACTCTTTATAAACCTCATGCTGGATCTAAGAGAGACTCTTTCCTGTGTTTTCAGGTAACTTGAATGACAGCAGCCTCCATCACATGTTAGACTCCCCGCTGTTTCCCGACTCCCCCCCATGCCGCAACAGCCATAGATTTTCCAGTGACAGCAGCTACAGGAGCGTGATGACCGATGACAGTGACCAGGCCAGTGTTTTTGGGGACCTGACCTCTCCCAGTCCCTACAGTGCAGCCAGCACCACAGACGACAGCTGCTTCTTCTCAAAAGATTTTCTGCCACAGGAGGGCTCCAGCAGGTTGTCGTCTGGTTGCAACCATCACCGCATCCTCGGACGCGCCAGCAGCTCCAGTTTGGCCGGCAGCAGCAGCTCCCTGTCCTCCACATGGGAGGAAACCAGGGCCTCGAACGTGTTTGGGACCCTCCCCAGGAAAGGCAGGCGAGGAAGTGTCCGCAAACACATTCTCAAGTTATTTCCCGGATTCAACCGATCAGTTGAAGAAGAGGAGCTGGGACCAAACACCCAGGCTCCAGCTCCACTGTCAGCCCAGCCTTCTTTGACTGCAATAAACTGTTAAATGAGTTCCTCTCAAACAGCTCTGGTCTGTATTTGATACTGCAAAGGACTGACCAGGTCACATGTGCTCAGAAACTCAGAAAGGTCATAGACCAAAAAGTTGAAAGAAAAATGAACATAATGAAGTGTTTCCCCACACTTGAAGACAGGGGTAATCTCTTTCTGAAAGAGTCTCGCTCCTTTAGGGGAACACAGTGAAGACAGACATTTTGACACAAAGACATTGTCAAGTTCAAAGTTTGACCCTGAGGTTTGAAGGTGCGCTTGGCTTGCCACATGACTCAGAGCCAGTCTCATGGTGCCAAATAAGCATTATGAAAATGGAAAATGTTCCTCCTTTGATCAAGCCTTCCAGTGAGCGTATGTGTACCAGGCCGTGGTGAATGATGACTGAACTTATGTAGCCTTCTACTTTGAATGAAAGAACTGAAAAGCTTGTGCTTTGCCATAATCGCAATCAGCATTAATTGCAACTGCAAGAACTGCAGTTCATGGGACTGAGCTGCTGTGCTCATATAGCATCTTGAATGTGAATGTGACCAATGTGGTACAAAATGTGTCACTTGACCCTTCAATTTTCCATTCAGTTGGTTATATCAGGTTAAGAGCAGCATCTCTGTCATGTTCAAAGTGGAATCTCAAAACCATCGCTCTGCACCGCACAGAGAGCTGCTGAGCTCAAAACAGGATGTGGGCGAGTGAGGTGCTACCCTGTTAACTATTTTCATTTCCAAAATCATTTTCAGGTTATATACAACCTACTTTCGGTGTGTAGAGACGCACTATGCTGCAACGGTTTTCTGTGTGTTGTGAATGTGTTGAAAGTCTGGTTGCATTATTCTCAGTGGAAAAAGGGTGCAATGAAGATTTGTAGAGACTGTTTTTTTTATTTGCTCCTTATCTTCTGCAGTTTTCCTTGATGTTGGTGATACGACCTTTATGTCAAAATTTTCTGTATACAAGAGACTATGATTTTTTATGTGAATAAAATGAATATAATTGAACTGTTTTTTATATAGATGCTTCAGTGTTTTTCTTCATATTTTATTTTTCACATTATATTTTTCTTCAGCCATGGCCTTTTTAGGGCTGACTCCACCAGAGGGTGATGCACACTCATTCCAAAGTTGAAATTCCAACAAGAAAAGGGTGGCTGAGCAGCCGGGTGAGCTACAGTATATTGCAGATTTCTACTGATGAGACAAAAAATGTTCTGCATTTGCAACACCTATTTTACCCATAAGCACAAAACAAAGATTTTTCCGACACCTAAAAATAAGGTTGCTTGTGAAACTGAAGCCGCAAACTTCAGGCAAGAGTGGCTGTCACGGGCCGTGCTCATTAAAACCACAGATCGACGTCAAATCAACGTCTGGTGTGTGGCGAGAAGTAGTTAAAGGAAGGCCTACTTATTTCCTGTAAAGAATCTCACCTGCTCGCCTACCGCCTGTTGCTAAGTAGTTCTATGTCAAAAAGGAGAGAGAGAGAGAGAGATTCTGCAGCAACAGTGTTGGTAGGATTATGCTTTACTAACTCCACATTCTGATGAACTAATTAAACTGCACATTTTCCCACACTTGTTGATTTAGTCATTGAACACCACCGCTCATTATTTTGAACTAAAAAGGGAGCAATGAAAAAGTTTATCAACTTTTTTCAGTGAATATTAAATAAAAAAAGAAAATGAATGAACTCATTTATTTAAAAATCCATGTCCCCCTCTGCAACATCTTTTCAAAAAAGTTCACTGATTAAAAAAAAAAAGAAGAAGAAAGAAAAGGAAAAAAAATAAAACTATTTTACCTAAGAACCACTGTTTGTGTCCAGTATATTGAAAGTGTTTCATGGACAAGGTCATGGTCATGGTGGATTTTATTTGTCCCAAATGGGCAACTGATGTTCAAGTGTTTCAAAATTTTGCATCAGCTATTTCTGTGTGCCTTCCTTAAATAAATAGTTCACTCAATATCTATTCACCCTCATGTCAGTCAACTGGCGAAGTTTTGTTGCCCATATAGCACAGCCAGTTAGCTGGCACAGCTTCATCTCAGCCTTCTCAAAAACAACTGAAAATGGCCAAGAATTTCTTCTTTAAACTTCCAAAACTTCCAAAAATGACCATAAAATTACTTAAAACAGCTCTTGCAGCATAATTCTGAACTCAACTGATGCCAATGTTTGGCCAAAAGATCTACATTTTTAACAGTATTTAACACAATGTTCACTAAAACTACTGTTCAGAAACATTCATACTTACATGCATCCACATGCTGCGTGTTCATAATGAACGTAGTGTGAACATGCAACCTTTCTCCATTATGATGTACACTTCTTCTACACAGAGGCCTATGTCACATAAACAGAGAGAGCTCTGCTCCAGTGCTGTTTATGTGCCAAAAATTCAAACAGAGAAGAAAAAAAGTCTGATGACTTGATGGAGAAGAGGAACGACAGTTCTTTACCAAATCTTTGAGCATCAAAAGACAGAAATTGTGAAAGCTGTTCAAGCTCAATTGGTTGTGAATATGCACATGTGGGCATCCACACAAGTGTGAATGCTTTCAAAAGCATTCACACATGTGCGTGTTCAGTGATGTTTTTATTGACATGAGGGTAATGACAAAATATTTTTTTTGGGGTAAACTATTCTCTTAATATTTTGATGACTTTTTGTGTATTACATATTCAAATTATGCTTAATACATAACCAGATTCACCCTTCAAATGTGCAAAAACATTCATTGTTCATTAGCTTAAATTGCAGTGCCGTAGAGTAACCCTATAGGGGAATGTTAATCCAGACTCATAATGTTACAGGAAGAAAGTAGTCACCCAGGAAAGATTAAAGAATTTGTACAATCACTCCATTTGTGGATGCCAAAGCCACAAAGAGCCTTTGTTGGTCCCACAACAAAACCCCTGTTCTTCAGTGATTCAACACACACACAGAATTACATCGTTCACTAGCACAAAAAGACAGCCTGACCTTGCACCACTGATTAAAATGCAGGATGAATTCTCTCTTCATTCTATGACAATGTAGGATAAGAATGAATATTTTGATGACACAACTTGGAACAGCTCTCTGCAAAAACCAGCTGACAATGCACAGATGCTGATTCACTTTGGATTCAACCAAGGATCTGCAAGAAGGAACCAACAACATTGGAGGGGCTAGAGTCTTTTCAACAGCATAGAGGAGAAGCAAAGATGGAGGCCGAGAAGTGCGTGGCTCCTCCAAACACCATGGATCTCACACAAGACGAAGATACACTGGGATCCCAGGTGACGGAGATGATCAGCGGGATCAGCGTGGAGACGAACCAGCCTCTGGAAGAGCCTGAGAAAAAGGGAGATGACGCCGTATTCTATACTGATGAAGACCAAGCTTTTAAGGACATGAAAGAGGCCCCTTCTTGTGCTTTTGATGTTCAAGAGACCAGGGACGAGAGTCTAGTCAATATTGAAGCAGCTGACTTGCCAATCCCACAGAAGAACGATGAAGGACCAGACCCCATTACTGACAAAGACGATTCCCAGGTGGAGACGGACATACCCGAGACTGGGCAGGACGTTCAGACAGACCAAGAGAAAGAGCACAAAGAATCCCAATCAGACGCTGCAGATCCAGGTACACAGCATGATTCAGCCCTCGAGGAGTCGGTGAGCTCCGGTGGAGAATCTGTTGAAGCAAACAGTGCAATCACAGAGCTGCAAACACAGCCAGAGCAGAGCACATCATCAGGGAAAGGTAAGGGAAAGGTATCATTTCGCAGTGAAATCGGGTTTATTTGCTGTATGAAGCTGTCCAAATTTGAGAGAGGGTATAATCAAAATACAAAACTGATTTTTTTTCAATTTCTTTTTATTTGCCTGTACCAGATGAGGAAGAACAGGAGGTACTGTCGCCTCAGGAGTTGACAGAGGCACCGACACCAAAGTTGGAACCTTTTGATGTATCTAATGAGAGGAGGGATATCACGGTGAACGGGGAGGCAGAAGACCCAGACCAGATGTCTAGTGATGAACTTCAAGCATGTGGTGAGAGTCAGGATGAGCAGGAACCAGTGGAGCCACAGCAAGACCACAACTTCCATGTTTCCTTGGGGTCCCCTCAGGACTCAAAACCGGGCTACTCCACTCTGCCTCTGCCAAAGAAATCCGGTCGCACCGTCAACCGCAAAACATCCTTCAACCACCACATCTCCGCCAAATACAACACCGTTTCCTATCGCAAGATTCAAAGGGGCAACACCCGCCAGAAGATAGACGAGTTTGAGTCCATGATAATGCATTTATAAGAGGATGGCTTAAATGCATATTGAGGGTTACAGGCAGATGTGATGCATAACAAGCAGGATCCATTATTCAAAAGCAAACATTGTGGAAACTGGAGTAATAATCATTTTAGTTATGTGTCTATCATTTGGTACACAATCTACACATCATTGTTGCTAAAATGCTTACTGAAAAACTCCAATGCAACGTTTGGGTTACACATACCTTATGTACCAGGATTAATTGCAAACTTCTAATAGAGGCATAGGGCATACTATTCATATCTGTTGCATAGTAACTGGGTGAACATCCATGTAATATCCTCAAGGTATGTTTTTCATTGGAGAGTTTTGCAGCAGGGACCATCTTATGTAAGGCAGGTATTTGAACAGTAGATTAATTAATAAGGAGCTTGGGGCCTTATAATCCTGCTAGGTAATACTATGTTGGTTGGTATTAGACACTCAGTATCCTTGAGCCCCTGGATAGCATTCCTCTGTGTAAGCAGTGTAACTATGAAGGTAAGCATCTTAAGGAACTATTTGCAAGTGACTAATGCCTAAACCTGTGCTTTTCATTGCCATTGCATTTTGAGCTGTTTAGGCAATGTGTAATTCAGTACCTTCCACATAAAATGACATTGACATTGTACAGCTCTTAATCAAACTCCATAAGTTTATATTTGTATCTTTCATCAAGTCAATGTAAAATACTTACATACTGTTTACTGGTGGCTAGTGGATGAAATTAATGTGCAATAAACTGAAGAATACTGCAAACCCCTTTATCTTAAGTCATCTTTATTTCTACTTTTGTAAGAAAATGCAGCTCCATTGATTTGTGGGTAAGATATTGATCATCAGTCTGAAAATCACACAACACAGATTTATTGGGTACCTTGAACCAACACTTCCCTCTAGTGACAGCAAGAAGTGCATACCAGGAGACAACACACTCAACAAAATCTAACCCCCCAAAAATGTAACAATTAAAATCAGAAAAGTAGTCATTTCGCCCAGGTGCCTCATCAAATTTTACATAAAGTGGGTGACATCTAGAAACAGTAGATGTCTCATCAGAAGATGTAGAGTCAAGGTAAAAGCTTTTAACACACTGCATGCATTTTAATTTGAAATCAAATTCATTCCCCATGATGAGCACAGCAAGAACATGCTCTTGTTCAGATTTATTCTTTGAGGCACCGTGTGATCTTTGGCAGCCACACTACATGTGCTAGAAATAAAACGTTATCAAATATAGTGTTCTTTCATCATCCCTCATCTGAAGCCCAGTTTCATAAAGTCCCCTCAGTCACATCTGTTGTCCATTTACCAAATGGCCGTGGAGAAAATCTTTTCTAAAATTAGCACCCTCAAGACCAAACTTTCCAATATGTGAAACCAGAAAACTTTCACTCCGTCACAGTAACTAGATGCTCTCGGTTCTTTGGGCCTAGCGTTTAAATTCAAGGTCAAGGCTGATACAGAGAGAAGGGCTACAAATACAAATGCACATCCCCACCCCATCTCCTTCACAGCAGCACAGCATTAGCACCAAACATATTACTGCCGACAACATGCTTCCTACTTCGTTTGGACAGTCCGGTGTCAGTGCTGCAGCACAGACTCAGAGTCCACTGAGAGTCTCTAGTGCATGTCGAACACTTTAACTCCTTCAGTCTCATCACTTTAGATAGTAGTGTGTGAACTGCCACTTTTGGAAGGCACTGCTGGATTCACACTCGTTGAGGTGGACAGTGTCGCCCCGATGCCCTGCCTCAAGGCACATGTGGTGAGGAATAAACTCGGCTAGGAGGTGCTCTCCCTTGGTAAAGACAAAACAGAGGAGACAATTCAGTCAAGAACATTAAAAACACAGCTGCAACTACGAAACCTACAGTTCAAAACTGAAAGCAGATCACCAGGAGTGTCCTAACACCAATCCTTGAAATAGCTCTTGCAGAGAACAAGAATTTCTGGAGTTGTGAAATGAAAGAAAAACAAATATGGAGGACAAAGCAAATGCCGCACCCAAAGCCAACCTACCAGTGCTGAGTTGGAGGCCTTGTGGAACCAGCGGAGATTGGGCTTGGCACTATCAAATGTTTCTAGAGCCAAGCCAGTCTCCTTGCCCTGAGGAGCGATACATAAATCTTGCTGGCAAATGTGCCTCATCCAGGTGTAATTAAAGTGCTGAGTCTAAATATCAGAGAGACAGAGGGAAGGGAAGAGTGACAGGCATGTAATTAGGCTTCCTGTGAACTATAGGTTTTTCAAGGGGCTGTTAGGTGTTTTGAATCCAACAAAACCACATTTTGAAAGTCTTGGTCTTGTTTCGGACTCTACCCTCATTTGTCTTGGCTTGGGTCCCATATCGGGCTGCTCTAGGTCTAGTCTTGGATATTTTTGTTTTACTTTATCTTTTTTTCTCCCTCCTTTGAGTCCAAACCCAATCATTAGTGTGAACATTACCAAAACAAAAAAAAGAAAAAAAGTAATTTGCATAATGTGAGATATTATTGGTATCCAATAAACTGCTCATAACTATTCCCCGGTATACCTGTCTTTACTTGCTATGTGAACATCTGCTATGACATAATTCGTTATAATATAAAAACATCTGAAATTCAACAGGGGTGAGATACTTACCTGCTTACTGAGATCACATATCTCAAAAGAAAGAGAGCCTTCCTGCAGAGCAAGGCATTTCCTCAAGCCGCGATTGAATATCTAAAAAACATGAAACAGCGAAAACATTACAAACCTGGAAAAACAGAAGTGAAAACATCTGTCTGCTCATTCAACATGCCACATGACAGACAGGCCTTGTTCTGCTTTGTTGGTTCCTTCAATAAATCCTGACAGAGAGCTGTCACAGGCATTAACGGACAGCTATTCATTGTTTCACAGGAGCACAATCAGTCTCTGTTTGGGCTGAGTTTGCTAAGGAGCTCTTAGCGGAGATTACAAAAGCTTCATGGAGGACAAACATAATTAGCTTTCGCTTTTAAGGGATGCTTTAAGGAAATGTAAACAATGTTTAAGTGGACACAGCAAACAGAGCCTTGTGAGTCACAGTAGGGAGAAAATCGAACAAAGCTTTTGTTGTAAAGTCCACATACCAGACCTTCAGCTTTGACCAATGGAGCTTCCAAATCTGGATACACATTCTCCAGGTACCACTTGAAGCTCTTGCATTTGAGCCTCTTCCGCAGCTCTATCTGCTCAGTGAGGTTGCCAATGTCAATGACACTTTTATCCAGCAGGTGGTGGTATCCGTGGCCGTAGAAAAGGTCCTTGTACTCATCCAGCCACACTTCAGCCACCCTGGCCAGGTTTCGCTCCACAGTCTTCTGCCTGTCCTTGGGGAACTTGTAAGGGTTCTGGCCTCGGAAAATGTGTCCCACTCGAGAGCAGGGGATGATCTCTATTTCCCCTCCACACATCCAAATCTGTCCAGAAGGCAATACAAAAGTAATGATGATGTGAGATTTGTGCTGTGGGGCCCCTGAATAAATATAACCAATACTCATGAATGTATGTGGATGAAATGTGATATACCTTAAAAGAAATTTCCATGTTTTCTCCACCCCATACATCCAGTCCAGGGTCATAGGCACCTAGTTCATAGAAGTATTTCTTGTCTATGGAGAAAAGGCCTCCAGCCATAACTGGACACCTGTACAATTGTGTGGGGAAAAAATAAATAAATAAGTTTAAGCATCAAAAATATAATTCAAACTAGCTTATTGTGCAATTACTCTATGCATTTATAATGAAGAGGATTTGGGCTCTAAATAAACCTGAACTTGAGCTTGAACTCAATAGCACACCATAGAAAAATTCTTAGCTTCTTGTCCTAACCGACTGTGTTTACATACCTAATGGGATCTGCGATGGTCATGTTATTCTTCTTAATGTGCTCATCTGGTAATGTGCTCCAACCAAACACCAAAGGCCATTTGAAAATACCTCTTTGGAAGTTGTCAACCAGCACATAACTGAAAAGAAAACCCAGCAGATAAGCCATGTGATCATAATGACATCTTCCTCTTTAAACAGTACATTTTATCTTATTCTAACAAACATTAGTCAAGCACACATTATCTCATCCACTGCATCACTTATGTATATGCAAATACGGTTCTGTTGACTCACCTCATATCCTTATCATTGATGACTTCAATAACTGGACAGGCCACTTTCTTCCTGTCCAGATAGACTCTTTCTAACAGCGGCTCCAACCAGCCCACGTTACATTCAACGTGGGAGTCAAGGAAGGTAAGAACCTCACCTAAGAGGAAAGCAAACAACCTGTTACAGTCAAAAAACGTTGGCCACCTCTATGGGACAGGATTTACAATATTTACACACTGAAGGTGGGACGTTAAGTGGCTATTACTACTTCCTGGAACACCTTGATGAGGCTGATGTTTGTTTTTATATATAAGCAGCATACATATGTACAGTACTTACACACATTCCTGATGTAGAAAACATATTTTAACATGATGATGCTATTAATGTAAGTGCTATTTCCATATCCCAAACCAGGATGCAATGATAGTGGCAGGATCAAAGGAGGAACACTGCTTACCTTTGGCAACAGCAGCTCCAGCCAACCTGGCTCTGATCAGGCCCTGCCTCTCCTTCAGACGAATGATCCGGACTTTGGGAAACTGGGACATGTACACATCCAGCTTCTCCTTCAGGTAGTCTGTAAGAGTGAAGGAAAGGGATTAAACTATTGCACATATATAAGCAACTTAAAAGGGACTGTGGGGTATATACAGAAATAAGATCAGTCCCCAATAAAAGCCAGATTAAAAAAAAGAAGTATCAGAAAGGAGTCTTAATTCATATATATAACCTAAAATACAGTATCACAAGCCATATTACCAAAAAGAGATGTTACATATTGAGACACAGTGACATGTTTATTTCATTACCATAGATACATGCAGGTACTGGCATGAATAGTCAAATTATGCAAATTATAAACCATATACAGTCTCACTATTTTCATGAACGAATCTACAGCAGAATGGCAGGCTACAACATGTTTCAATATGAACACTAGAGGAATAAGGTATTACTGTTATTATTATTCATCAGCTGCATACATCACTAATATTTTTAGGCTCTAAATAAGAGATTTTATAAATTTGAGCATAAATCATTACTGAATACTGGTAAATTCTGTTAGTTTGAGGCATACAGGGTGCTGTGGCCTGGCCAAAACAAATACTGTCCTATCTCTAATAACAGCTTTTGTAATTGCAGTGCTTGCTTTTGTTGAGGTAAATAAAAGCTCTGGGTATTACTGGAGGTTTAGCTGCTAGTGCTGGCAATATTATCCACCTGTGAAGACTTATTCAAGGAAATATGATCTACCTGTGAGGTAATATTCCCTCTGTTACCTTTGCTGCTGAAGTCATCCACCAAGATGATCTCTTTGAGGAGTTGTGGTGGAGATCTGTTGAGAACGCTGTGCACAGAGCGGAGGAGCGTGGACCACACCTCATCCACAAAGCAGAAAATCACACTGGTTGAGGGCAAGTCGTCGTGGACCAGACTGTCTTCACACCTGGGGAACACCAAGAACATTTAGCAGAAACACTAAGAACAACAGAAGCACTACAACAACTTAGGAGATGCTTGTCAAAGCCTGAGAGGTGAAGAGTCCAGAAGGATGCTGTATTTGCTCGGTGTTTCTCTGTCCATACTTAGGGAACACTGACTCTTCAAGCTAAAGTGTTTATTCCAGCAACCTGCCTTTTGATTCATTTTATCAGCTGCAAATTCCTACATGTAAGAATGGAGTTTGAAAAACTGACCAGTGGTGGGGTTGGGTGATATGTCAATATTATATTGACATTGTGATATGAGGCTGAATAAAGTCTGGGGTTTTGGATAATATAATATTGTTATATGGTGTAAATATTGTCTTTGTCCTGGTTTTAAAGGCTGCATTACAATAAAAGGATGCAGTTTAGACTGCTTTGACTGTACTATTATTTGCCTCTACCTGCTTGGTAATCAATATATGCACATTACTCAAAAATCTCTTGTGTGTGAATTTCTTATGAAAGCACCAATAGTCATCCCTACAATATCAATTTTTCAGGTATTTGGTCAAAGATGTCGTAATATTTGATTTTGTTCCCTACACCCATATTACCCAGCCCTAATCAGCACTATTTTTTCATTTCAAACTCACATCTGAGGCCTGGTGTCTGGGATGGCACGGTCCACTGGGATCTGGTCACTCAGGTAGACGTTGAAATGCCCCTCGTCCCACCTCTTCTTCACCTCCCCCTCTTTGTCGCTGGGAACCATGGCTGCCTGACCAAACTGGCCCACAGCTTTGGCGTCTCTGGGAGCGTGAGTCACATCCAGGGAAAGCACTTTGTGGACACCTGGTTTTCTTATAGCAGCGGCGTAATCCTTGGAGTCTTTTCCCTGGTGCAGCTTCGGCTTGATTGTAGGTTTCAAGGGTTCGCCCGCTGCATTCGCTTTGACCTGTTTTTCCTCTTTTTTGATGTTCACCTCGTTTCCTTTTAAATCCTTGTTTGGAGGTTTAGAAGATGTTTTAACAGGGTGCGCCTTGTCAGCCTTGAGCTGGCTCACTTGTTTACCACCATTGGCCTTAGCCTCTTCTTTGACTTTCTCATTTGTTTTTGAATCCACATTGTCTTTACTTTTTTCTATTGTATCCCCAATTTTGTGGGCTTTCTTCTCTGAGGTAGGTAGGGGGGCATGTTTCTTTTCCTGCACACCAGGTTGCACTTTGGTTAAATTAGGCACTACTACAGGTAATGTCACTTTAATGGACCCATTTACTCCACCTTTCTTTACTTCTATTTTTGTCTCAGCCAGGTCTATGTTGACTACTTTTTTGGCAGGTGCCCTGGTTTTCACAGGAAGATCCTGCTTTGATGTGGCATTATTTAGGGCAGCTTCTTCATTATGTTTAGAAACCACATGTTTAGAGCTTCCAGGCTTGGGTCGAATAGGTCCTTTCTGCTCAAGTTTAGTGTCTTTCAGTATTTGGTCCTGTTTCTTATTTCCATGTCTGTACACTTGAGCTAATTTGTTCCCTGGATTGCCTTGCCCCTTGTCTGCTTGGGTAATATCCAAGTCTACCCTCTGCAGTGGGTGCTTAAACCCCCTTTTCATCAGCTGTGTCACCTTGGTGGACTGTTGTCTGATAAGCTCCCTTTCCTTTACCACACGCTCCTTCAGCAGTTGACTGTTAACATCATTTATTGATATGCGAAGTGCAGCCATGTCAAACAGCAGCCAAATGACAGAGGCAATGAAAACAAATGCCAATACCCTCCCACTACCCCTGAAGTATCTCCTAATCTTCATCGTCCTCAGATAACAAAAAATAGAGAAGTGAATGCAATGCAGAAAGAAATATATCTAATGTCAAAGTGATATAATGTGCAGGGCACTCATACTTCCCAGCGGCAGCCAAAGTTTTCTTGTATTTGGGAAGGATAGTTGCCTGCGTGGCATGCTAGGAATATTACATTGACTAGAGGGGCAGCAAGACAGTAAGTTACACTTCTGACAATCCGAGGAACAACGTAAATGTTCGGCGTAATGTTATCCTGTCACACTGCATCTGTTCTTGAGCAATTCCAGCTACAGTAGGATATGTTTGCTTCGTCAAACTCACCAAACCGTCCTCCAGTCAAACAAGTTCAAAGACTACAGTTCTTCACTTCAAGTCCACGCCACAAGTACTGAGACACATATTTTCAAGGAAGACGCCTACTTCAACTTTGCACTTTCAAAGTACACTGTGATTGGAGATAGGCGAGAAAGTCTCAGCCTAAACGGAGGTAAAGTCAAGCTAGCCGGGGTTAGCTAGAATAATACCGGAACTTAAGTGTCCATATCTTCAAAATGAAACGTTCAACTGGTCACTTTCCAACAAAACAGAACAGTCATATATATATAACAACATATACTATCTTAAAATGTTAAAAATAATTAAGTTACCCAATTATGTCGTGAAACGTTAAGAGCAGAATAGATTTTTAAAGATAACTGCAACATGATGAGGATTTTATTTTACCAGTTTTAACCGGAAGTTCTAAATGGATTCCGGGAAGTTTGACAGTAATGACAGAGGCGGAGTTTGGAAAAAGGTATCCGTGTCACACTGTAAACTCAATAGGCTACAGCACGCGATAATTTAACTGAAGTTTGGCTTGGATTATTGATTTAGTGTACCACTAGATTTTCCGGTTGAGAATACTGTTATAAAATAGACTACTCTCACACTTTTAACTTTTTTGGCCGTTTCCTGCACAAAAGGTCTTTAAAGCGGGCTTTGGACTTATTTAAACTGTCACTTAGTGCCATTTGCTTGTAGTCAATCTCAGCCAATAACTGAGTAAAAAAAAGAAACAACTGTTCTAAATATAGTCTATAAACGTGTTTATACAGAATGGCCCTTTTGAGATTTGAGGCGCTATGCACTGCTGTTTATTCTGATTAGGGATAGCAATTTTTGCACAACCTCACACAACGTACTATCTGCCAGTGCCAGACCAGGCTAGAGTCAAATGATCGTGATACAAAGTTTGGCGGTGCAGTGCAGGCATCATGTAGTTGCATCTTAAAGGGAAATACCACACAATTTACGAATTCACATGCCAGTCTTATTACCTTGACAAAATCTACAGACAGACAGACAGACAGACACACACACACACACACACACACACACACACACACACACACACACACACACAAATTATGGGAATTTGATTTCTTAAA
>OMLF01057036.1:3983-20586 GCA_900302615.1 Holocentrus rufus | reverse complement strand
TGATTTCTTAAAGTAGTAACTTATAGTGAAATGCCCAATATGCTATAAAAAAAATCACCTGAAACCTGAGAACGTAAGTATTTTCTGACTTCAAATGCACACGCGCACGCATACGCACACTAGCATGCATGCACGCATGCACAGGCATACGTGCACATTCGTGCATAGCACATTCGTAAAAGCTGTATTACTAAGGCCATTAGGCAGTGATTAGTGAAGGCGACGACAGGTTTTCCTCTTCATCAGCAGGCATCTCCTGGGAGTCCCATTGGCTCCATCCAGCCTATTAACAGTCCCCAACACGTGGAGGGAGGGGAGTGGTACCTCCCATGGTGGCTGCCCTTAGCCACACTACACAGGCTTTCATTAGTGTGTTAGCTAAATGATTGGCCTCAGGATAGCCCCGGAGCCCTGCAATGCATGTGTTAGTTTATATGTTCCATCCACTGGGCAATTTATTCATTTATTCATCTATTTCTGCATTCACGCTCATGATGGCATTATTTGGTGAATTGGATTGTATTTTCCTCTAAACTGAATGGGCATTGGGTTGGGAAAAACAGTACCAAGACACAAGTGACATTGGGTATAACTGCAGCTATAGCAGTGAAAATCGATCACTGGTGTATAATGCAATTTTTCATTTATAGGTTTGTATCCTGAGGTGGCACAATGGGTACAACACAGATATCTTTGTATATAATATACACAGTAACGCTTTCTCATTATTGGGCATCATTGTCTTTCCCTTTGAGAAGAGGAGAGTAGCTACATATCCGCCATCGATGAATTTTAATGTATTCAGTAATTTACACTGCATCAAATTAGACTTTTTTGACACATCGAATGCAAACTACTGCCCCTGCCCCCCAGAGTCAGTGCTCCTTCGGAGGTTCTCTGAAGGATGAAGTGAGATTTATAGAATTATTTCAAATGGAAAACAACAGTGCTTTAATATAACCTAAACAGTTCTTCAATGTTAGGAACGATTACATGGTAATTCAGTGGTTCTGTTGTTCACAAATGGTTATTTCAGTAATTCTATATTAAACCACAAATAGTTCCATAATAAAAATAATTTCTTACTTTGATCACATTTGGTACCTGTTGACTTTGATATAATAGAGTGAGTATAATGGGAATGAGTGTAAGAAATTTAAGAAATTCTATCCTAATATAATCTTAATTCAAGTGCTTTCTTAATGAACTCAGTAACACAGCCTCTGTAATGCTTACATAGAGGTTCTGGGTTTGAGAGTAGTGAGAGGCTCACCCTGACAAGAAAGTGCAGAACTTACTAGAATGAACAAAAAGAATAATAGCCTTTTTTTCCTGACTGACATCTGTAAACTGTAATGGTGTTTTCCATCTAAGGGATTATGCAAAATGAATTAGAGGCAATTGAAAGTCTTACAGTGACACTGGCATGTGTAAAATGAGCTAAATGTAGTTGTATGATATCTTTAGAACATGTTAATTAGACCCTGGAATTAAAATTACAACAGTTGGTCTCTGTAATTTACATAGAGGTCATGTTTCGCTAATATGGCACTCGTTGAAATAGACAGCCAGCAAGAATATGGTTAAGTCTGACCCACTGACATTTTCAGCTCCAAATTATGCACATTGTGTGAATTAAATTAATTAGAGAATTCATTAAGAAATATGGCTTGCGGAAATGAGTATAATATTTAGTTATGTGATGTAATTTTCTTTCATTGTTAAAGCTAATTTGTTTCATAACAGTTCCTGCGGTAGTTTCCCCCTGTACTAACTATGATGTATGTAATTTGTTAGCCATTTAATTAATTATGATTAGAATTAGTGAATGTACAGCTTGTTTTGACAGATGGTACCCATCAGGGAGACCTTTGCACAATTAACTTATAATCAATTACATTCTATTTTTGCTGTTTGTTACATCTTGAAGTTTGTGTGGAAAATATCCATGGCATATGCATCATATGCATACGCTTTACTCTGAATTAATCAAATGAGCCATTATCTATAATTTGCCCACCAGTACAAAGCAGATAAACAACTTTGATTCATTCCACGCTTTGCGAGATACCTGTAAGCCAGTGGAGATTCCTCACTCTGTGATTATGAATTTACACACTGGTTAATCTTGCTGTTTAGCCGCTGATGTCCTCTCTATTGCACATCACAAGCTTCTCATATTATTAATCTTCTTCACTCCAAATGAGCATTAGAATAATATCCAATGAATTATTTACAGCTTTTGTTTTTCACTTTTTATTTCATTTTAATTTTTTTTAATCAAAAACATAGGAGCATAGAAACCTTATTATACTCACATTAACTAATATATTTGTATTATTAATTATGACATATTTTCCTGTTGTACAAACATTTAAGCTTTGAGATCAATCTCACATTTGGCTGCCTGTCTGCAACCAAATCTCTTAGTGAAAGAACAGGACAATTCAGGAAAACGTTGGAGTGCCTTGCGGTTCTGTTCTCATTTGCGGCCACAAGATGGAGCTTTAGCTCTGCTCATGTTGAGCAGTATCTGGTGGGATGATCATCCTCACGTCCTCCTGGAAGAATCTGAAGCGTGGAACAAGGAGTTCTGCGCTCAGATACTGCAATTCCCTTTGTGATATATATATAACTTTGAAAAAGTATAAGAAATGGTTATGAAGTCTTGATATGTGCCACATCAAGTACGAGTATATGTGTTAAATAAATATTGAGGTTTTACGTAAAACTGTTATCAAATCTGCTCTGATAGTCACAAAAAGTATCACTGATGATATGACACACAGGTAAGTGATTTATACTGTATTACTGCATACAGCTCTCATAATTTATATCAGTGACTAAGTGTTTCTATGTAGTACAAAGTCTCTATCTAATAGTGTCACTCTTAGAGTCCTTTCATTGGCACTGATTAATGGAAACTTGTGGATTAAAAAATATGTATCTATATTTATTATTGGCCAGTTATTACTTTTTACATTTATTTTGCTTGATTCATTGTTTTCCTTCAGCTTTTGAAGACATAAAGACGATACAACAAAGGGGACTGTCAGACTTTTTACATCATGCATGTAGAAAATTCTCTGCACTTTTTGACTTAAGGATCCATAGAAAAATTCAAGTGGATAAACAGAGATGTACATAGTGGTGGGACTGATCCTGTCATTACATGTCGCTGAATGTGATGCAAAGAGAATTGGTAGTGAAATTTCACTGGAGGAATGTTATATTCCTTTGGTGGTTCACATTTCATAATATAACTTTTCTTATTGCTATCGAAGACCATGCATCGCTGTATTAAGATCATCCGATCAGGCCATAATTTATTTATTCAGTGGAACTGTGAAAGATGAGAATATTTCCCAAATTAGTAGAGTATAATGCCCCTGTTTAAGAAGTCCACAGCCTCTGTTAGATCTTTTTTTTTTTCAGGTGACATGAAGGTGATACTGATTTGGCTCCCACTGGACATGACTTAATGTCTGACATAAAAAATAACTACATAATTTGTCTCAATCCAGAGGGCTGACTTGGCATGGACAGCAGCAGTCCTAAATGTCACCCTATAATGAGTTCTGGCCAAAGGTACACAGTTAGGACAGTGCCCGCTGGCACCTGGGATGCCCACTGGCTAGCCTTTTACCCCACAGCCATTTGGACAACCCCAATTTTGTTTGTGCACACTGCCTTACACCATTTGCATCCAAACAAAAAGTTTCAGTGTTGTGAAGTTTCATTTTAGCACTGTTTCACATAGACTTGGGAATAGAATAGAACAGAACCAAATGGAATAGAATCGAGTAAAATAGAGTAGAGTAGAGTAGAACAGAACCTAAAAGAGCAAAACCTTGGAGAATAGAGGACAGAACAGTATAGGTTTCATGGTGATAAATGTGAAAGTAAAGTGATGAATAACACTGTGATAAAATACAATAAAAACACAAGAAAAATGGCAGGTGACATAAAACCACTCACGGGGGCTTATTTCATTTACATTATACATTTCACCTCAAGTAGAATAGAAGAGTTGAATGGAACAGAAAAGATGCAAATCATCTTTTTTCTTTCATGCTGGAGCCTGTTGTGACTCTCCAGTGATAAACTTAAAATTTTGTGTAGATACTGCATTGATGTCAGGGAAAGATTTGCAAGGGCTCGATTCATTGCAATGATCATATAACACTTTGAACTATCCACAGAGTTGCCATCCTCTCAAGAATGAATGCAGGAAGACACCCAGTTTTGAAGAACTTGACTTCTTTTGTTGGATTGGTATGAGACCTATTGGCAAACACATTGGGTTTATTATCTTACAAAGGCACAGGAGATGAGGGAACATTGTATCTAAATTAACTTTTTCTATTTCCTGGTAAATGAAATCAATTCCATCCCTTTATGTTACTTTTCATCTGCCTTTTGTCTTGTTGCGGAATCTTTTCTCTTTCTCTCTCATTCATCTGTTTTGCCCTTTCCTTGATCTGATAGCATTAAACATATAATTAAGTCATAAAGGAGGGGACTGATGAGTGTAGCAGATGGTAATTGCGTCCTACATTTGAATGAAATGATATGCATTGCTACAATTTACAGCCTTCGCCTCATATTTTATTCAGCAACCTTTTATCTCTTTTCCTGCAGAATTATTCTGCAATAAATTTAGACATCTTATCAATAGCTGGAGTGATAGTGGCAGAAACATGGAAAAAATGAACCTCCGCCGTTTTATGCTGTTTAAAATAATTTTCCATAATAAAGGAGCTATCAGAGCTGCTCTATCACTGTAGAGGGGTGGATATTCTTATTTCTAGTAAGGCTGCCTTTAGGTTGTGGACAAGCTGTCACTCTCCTGTTAGTCTGAAGAAATGCAAAAGGACAGAGAGTGATAGTTTTAGTCAAGTTCAGCTGAGGACTATGAACCTTAGGGATTCAGTCACAGGAAAAAAACATGAAAACAGTAGATAAATTAAAGGAGCCATAGCCAACAAAAAGATCATTATTTGACCTAAAATGATTTTGAAAGAAATGACTCACTGTGTGTAGTTATTCTTTGATATTGATGTTTCTTAGTATGTGATAAATGTAATCATACCCGAATCGCACATGGCACTCACTGAAATGTTTATCTCATATGGTGCTTCTGGTGTTTTCATTATACTTAATCTTTATTATTATTTCCCAAAATGATATGATTGTGAAATAGGCGATATTCATGATTCATTATCAGCTGATTACAGTAGCACTTTTGGTTGCTGTCCAACAAATGTGAATGTTTACTACATTTGGCTAAAAAAGCAAAAATAAATAAATAAATTAATTAATTAAAAATTATTGGAGGAATTGTTTTTCTTAGGGAGTGCACATTATTTCACACAGGGGTCAGGGGCACAGAGTCTGGCTTTCTGTATCCCACATAGTAATTGTAGTAACTTGAAATTAATCAGAAACAAATCATGTTGGTAAAATAAAAAGGCAACTACAGTGTGTTTGTCATTCTAATCCTTCTGCTTAATCCCCAGGTTTTTCTCAATAACACGTTTTTGTCTAGGAAACAAGGCATGAGAGGCAAGAGCACTTTGTCATCCACCTTCAACATAAATCTCCTCTTCATTGGCTCCTTCTTGAGAAAATATAGTTTCTCATGAAAACTTTTCTGCTGCAGTAACTGTCAGCAGAACAGTTGAATGGAGCAGTGCCAGAAGGAGCTGTTTGTACCATTGACATGCTTTCCTCTCACCAGTCCCTGGTGAAGTGCTGGACTCCGCTGATATTTGAGAACTGGTAGCTGGGGCGATATAGGTTTAATTCTCATGTTTCCCCCGACCTGCCAAGTACAGGAGCTTGATGCCAGCTGGAAGGCTTTGATGTGTTTGGGGGGGAGGGTGGAGGGGTGGGGGTATTAGCGGGGGCAGAAGAGAGGACGGCAAGTATATACATACACAAGTGTCTCTAGACCTTGAAGGTGCTACAGAAGTGCCTTCTATATCTAGCCACCCCAGGCACTTAGCGTTTAGTCATGATACAGGTCCATTACCTTTAAGTACAAGTGCTTATGTTTGGTCGCCTGTTTTTACAGCCCTTCCAGCTCGAAGGGAATCTACCCGGGGTGACCCGGCTCTATTTATTGATGCCTCTTGAGTTTCCACTTGCTGGTAATAGACTGGAAAACACAGATAATGCATTTGATCGATCAGCGTGAACAAATTTCATTTGTTGGGATCAATAACAGTTTACAGTTGACAGAGCCCAAAGAACTACATTTATTTGAGCTTTTTGATTGAAGCTGTCTTGGCAAGCCAGCAGTGTGAAGCAATCCAGACTGGGCCTATGTGGCAGGCATGGAGTCTTCTGTTCTATTATTGCCAGCAATCTGTATTTAAAACTAATATCAGTGTGTGCTGCATGGCTTGGGGCAAAAGGCACCAAACCAATCTGATATACACAATGTGTTTCTTTTGGGTTCCTTGTGATGTGAATTAGAATGTGAAAAATAACAATTCCCCTACATTTTTCACTGGCTATCCATTTTTTCATTTGAGGGCGTAATGATTAGATTTTTTTCCAGCAGAGCATGATTTGTATTATGTTTTCAATGTGTTCAAAACATAATAGAAAAGTGATGTGGAACCAAAGGGAAAAAGAGGAAATTAACTGACGTGCAGAAGAAATACGTTTCCATGGCTCAACCTTTTACAGTTTTCCTCATGTTTCTGCTTTTCATGATCATGCTCTGTGGAACGCCCTGAAGACATGAGAGCCCTTGCTCTGTGTCACACAGTTATCAGGCAGCCCTCTACCTTCTGCACACACAGACCAAACAGCATGAGATGGGAAGTCCACATGGATAAACATTTACCATGGTAGGTGATGCTCCAGGCAAATGCTATTCAGTGGGAATTTACTGTGTATACACTGGTGTTAAGGCAATAACCGTCTTACAGAGTGGTTTTCTGCAGGTTTTTACTCCCATGTAGTAAATGTGTCCAATACTGAGCTCTTGTCTTCAGCACTAGAGGACAAAGCATTATGGATTTTGGTCATGTTTTACCTAATTTAATATGGATCCAAATATTTAGATATGTTTAGATGGATCTACTCATCCTATGAAAGCCTCAACATAAAAATACTGAATTCAGTATCTTAAGTTATTTTTCTAGTCTTGTAAATTGTCTCAAAGCCATAGACTATAATGACTTGTATGAGTGTAGAGGCTTACAAGCTGGCGCCTTTCTGCCGCCTGCTCTCACTGCAGGCTCTCTCAGTGTGATTGCTGTGTGGTTTTATTCAGAGGGAAAGGCAGGGACTTGGATCGGAGGACAATGCATTAAGACTGCTGGTCCCTATGCCTTACATTTGGCACAGGTTAGGGAGAGGCATGAGATGCATATTGTTTGTGTTCATTTGAATAAGGACAAATGTCAGATTTCCATGGCTGCAGGCAGCCTGCATGTTAGATGATCAACTCTTTTGGGCCCCTGGATGTGGGGTCATCAGTAGCGCTTCCAGGTCACTGTCACTGCATGCCGGTTTGGGGCCATAATTGACCTTTTGACAGAGCGCAGGGAGACAGCCCTTCTCTGAGGGCAGGAATAATCACTTTAGATTTACTTGTGGTTGTGCTCATGTAAAGTAATTAAAGTGTTTGTCCTGTTAAAATGAAACAAAATAATATACAAGTATATTTATTTGCTTGATATTTCATCAGATATTTCTTAAAAATAATGCACACATAATTGCTGTATCTGTACATATAAAAATACATTCCTAAGTCTCTCAAGTTGCAAACAGTCTTATATATGTTACCAATTAACTTTACTTGCATTGCCATCATTCTTCTCGTTTTTTTCCCATTTATTTATTTTTTTTTGCAACTCAGTTGTTTATACACTTTTTAATGTTTATTTCACAGTTCTCTTCTATGTGGGCTTGTTACTAAAGCAGCCCATTCATGCACTGCATGTTCCATATGTTCAGAGGACTAAGAAATGAGTCATTACTTCTCATGGCAAACTGTAAAAGTGCCATCATCTGCTGGTGTGCGGCTGTGTGTGTCTGCAGAGAAAGGTTGAACACAGCCTATATCTCAGAAGCCCCTGAGCTCCCTCAGGGTTCCTTCCGGTCCAGGATCTCCAAAGAAGCGTGCTTTTCACCCTTCACTGTGCTTGTTATTCCCCACAACACAGTACCCACGGCCATGTCTCTGTCTTCATAGCCCTTAACATTAACTTACATTCACACCATGTACTCTGCTTACTTGGAATATTTCTTTACAAGCCTTTCCCTGCCTGTTTTCTTCTGTTCTTTAATTCATGTCACCTCTGTCTTCTTTTTCTACAAATACATCTTCCTCTATTTCTTCCTCTAATTTATCTGAATGATGACTTGTACCAAAGTAGAAGGAAAATGCTTTGTTCTTGGTTCATGGACTATCATAAATTGGTAAAAAAAACCTGTTTCCATTTATTCACCGAATGCTTGAAAATGCTGTTGTGTTAGATTCAAACATTATGTATCAAATCCAGTTGCATGAGTTGGAGTGTGCAGAAAAATGCTCCAAGCATCTTTGCTGGGTTCTTGAGAGTATTTACAAAAAAAGCCGCAAGAATGCCAAGGGCCAAGCCTTTGAGACTAGGGTATTACATTATTAATTAAAATACAAGTCGCCTTGTTGCCCATGGGTATACAATGTAACACACTTGATTGAATCAGGTAGTGGCAGCCTAGGGTTTTTGTATTTTGCGCTTGAAGGGACGAGAGAAATTTGAGCTTGGCTGTATTACTCTACACACAAAAAATGTTTTGAGAAACGGTTGTAAGCTGTCATGGGAAACTGTGGCAGATGTAAAATGCAGTTAAATCCCAGGCAGCAGCCAGATTTGACTGATGATTTTTTTTTCTTCATTTAGAGTTTAAATATATGAGGCAAAGTGATAATGCAATGCTTAATAGGGTTCTTGTTTTAATATATGATCAACCATATATTGCCAATTACCTCATTGGACAAATTAGGTAATTGGAATCAGGAATCAAGGAATCAACCTGATAATAATGAGTGATGATATATATATATATATAAAGTATAATAATTATTTACCACCTCCCAGTTCTCTACAACTTTTAGTTTAAAGACTACAGGAAAAAAAATCTCAAAAATGCTGCTTGGAGCACAGTTGCATCCATTGTTGGTGTTGACAGTTAAATCTGAGGTAACTAGATAAAGAAGTCATTACATTACCATAATGAAGACGACTTATCTGTTGAAATGTTGGAACAACAGCCATTTAGATGTATTCTGCTTCTGTTTCTGTCTACTAGCACCTGAATTATGTGGTGCGCATTTCCACCCTTTTTTTTAGGTCTAATGTCATCAATTTTAGTATTACTGCCTAATTAGTGCTTTCAGCTACCTTTGTTAACTTATTAAAACAAGCATGGGTATGAAAGAAAATATCAAAACAAAGAAAAAAAAATATTTTGACCATATGTAGCCACATAAGAGCACTACATTGACGCAACCAGAGCCTCCTTCACTACCAACAATCAACTGGGAGAGAGCAAACCGACTCAGTGTTTGCAGTGTGAATGTGGAGAGGTGAACTGCACTGAACAATCACTCACATTTGTCTCCTTTTTGACTAAAAGGTGGCATGGTCTTCCAACTTGAATTCAGTAAACATACTGTAAGGATATTACATCACTGCACTGCACCTGACCCAAATTGGTGTGGAAGAATTTGGTGTGGTTGACATTGTGGTGAGTGGGTTTGCCACCCCTCTGTTTATGCCTAAGGCTAGTAAATTAAACGAGTTTAACAGCCAATTGTCAGAATTACAGCTAATTTGTTAAATTTTTAGCTAGCTCAAATTTTATATATTGATTTATGTAAATTTCCTTTGCTTGTACAAGGAGGTGGCTAACATTAGCATTGTTTCGCTAACGTTGTTTTTCTTTTAGTCTTATGATAGACGTTTGTTTTGACCCAGACTATAGGGTAGCTTTCTTTCTATGTAGACTTCACTATTGCCTATAGCCTATGTCATAAAAGAGGAGTTAGGAAAAACTCTATTAGTCTCCCTTCATCCTCATTAAGGGCCTGTTCTACAGAAGTGTGAATATGTAATCTTCTAATAAGCACAGTGACAGAATAAAGGCGATCCCAGTTCTTTTAGTGCTGGGGTGGGAGTGGTAATGGCACCCAATACTGGACAAAGGTAACCATAATGAGGGTAGGGGAGGGTAGGGGGTGTGTGTGTATGTCTGTGTGTGTGTGTGTGAGAGAGAGAGAGAGAGGGCTAGAGAGAGAGAGAAAGAAATTGTATGTGTATGTGAAAGCTTGTGTGTATAACTTTCTTGGCCATCTCTAGGGCCGGCATCTTGAGTGGATAAGGAAGAGGAAATCTTCAACGGTCTCCTCCTTTTTTCCTCTTTCTCTCCTCTCCTCTCCTCTCCCTTGATTCCTACTGACCTCCAGTCTAGGTCTGTTAGATGTAGTCCAGGTCATAGCAGACAAACGAACGATGGAAATATCAAAGCCTGCCCAAGGCCTTTACATTTGGTTTTCTGCTCCAGGTAATCATGGTGTGCAGATCACTGCGGAGCACAGCCGAGGCCTTGTCTTTCCCTCAGCCTGTCTTTTATTCCCCTGTCCTCTTTCATGGGGCTGAACTCACAGGCTCCATTTCTGCTGTCACAAGCAAATCGCAAGGTTAATTATGTCTTAATACAGTCGAGCCACTAATATCCAAAATGGCACATTCTAATGAGATTTCATTAATTGAAATAGTGTCGTCGGTCCGGTGAAATACGAGCTGAAGGGAGAAGCCCAGAGCTTAGGAGTGATGGCATCGCCGGCTGATCCGTTAGACGTAGACAGAGGGAAGTAACCTGTATCCATCTGGAAAGAAAGGCTCTGTCAGTAAAGCAGCCCAATTGTATGAGATCATGGCTGGCTGTTCAGCGTGCGAGGTTCTGAAGTGTATCGAGAGGCACAGCTGAGTGACTCGAATAGTCTGTGGTCTATTGATAACTAGCGCCTGTTTTAAAATCCTGGCACAACAATGCAACTCGGGCCTTCTGTGCTCCACTGAGCAACAATACCTTCTCTCACTGGCGGCTTCAATGTAACGATGACAAACAACAATAAAGGAGCTGTTTTTCATTGGCTCCTCGTTCCTGGCACCTTTTGATAAGAATATTTTTCTAAGTTTGCGCTGAGATATTTATTTTCAAGTTTCGGCAATTCTTATTGGAATAGACTTCAGAAGTCGAGCAAAATCCAAAGATCTAAAAGGCTCACATTGCTGAGACCGATCTCTTTATCTATCTCTGTCTGTGTCTTCCTCTTTACTTTGCTCCTTGCCACCCCCACTCTTTCATGCCCCACACACACACATTCACGCTCTTCATTTCTCTTGCATTGTCCTCCTCCTCTGTCTCGCTCTCTCTCTCTCTCTCTCTTTCTCTCTCAGTGGTGTGCATGGAGCTGGTTGGCTGGTCCAGTAGCTGGGAGGTATGGTGGAGTGTAAGCAGTGTTGATGTGGATGGCCCCTGGTCAGAGGCCAGGCCCTGGCTGTTAAAACGCAGCCTCTTTTGTGCGTCAGAGCCAGGCTTGCCAGTCCCAGTCCACCCCTGTCGCTAGGGGTGGGGAGGCGTTTACCCACCACGTGCATTCATTCCATTGGCATGGCTTGATGCGGGGCTAAATGGCATTGTTACAACGTGCCTCTGAAAAGTGTTGACAGGTCCATATGCTAATTTTAATGAATACAAGGGAGCTGTGGTTTTATGCACCTCAACTCAGCTGCAGAATTCTATCTGCACCTAGACTAGCAAATATAATTGCAGCAAACTCAAATGAGCTCATTAGGAAATGTATTGAATTTACACATTATTTCCAGTAGTTAAGCTGAGTTATTTTCCCTACGGACTCAATTACATACTCATTTGTGACTCAGGTAAATGGCTTTGTGGTGACTTTTTCAACTGCAAAATTGTAGTCACTGAATAATTTGTAAGAAAGCTGTTGTACATGCACATCTATTGAAATTCATTTGCGTGAAGAGCTCAAAATGAAGAGAAAATGGCAGACAAGATAACTACTCGGTTTTGTTCCTTTATTCACTTCATTTGATTAACTCATAACATTTCATTCACTCATGGATTATAATGTGTGCTCATTTGTCTTCGGTGCGCTTCTTCACAATGTTTTTGCTCACAACAGCCTTGTTGTCTTTCTGATACATGTATTTTCATCAGTGAGAGTCTGTAGTCAAACTATCATGTCAAAAGTGCAAGTGCAAGTCCTTTTTCACAATGGAAGAAAGGAAAAATGAACAGAGCACTCAATCCAAAAAAGGCCCCGGTGAGTCAGGGTTCAGTATCAGGGATTATGCCAGCCTACTGGGCTCTGAAATGAAAGTGAACATTCATAGACTGAGTCACTTCTTGAACCATGTCCCCCCCTAAGCCACAATGAAGATATTGTTGAGGGAACGAACATGGTGTGGAAACTATGTGACAAAGAGGAGTGCCCAAAATTCAAATTATACGTCAAATTGGTGTTTGTTCTGTTTGAAAATGGCCTGATTCGATGGAAAACAACAAAGAATTTTGAATGGGTAAGCATAAGGGTTTCCACACAGCTCTGTATAGTCTTGTGTTGGGTGAACTAAAGTGACACTGGCTTTTGGCACGGATCCCAGGCGCACATTCAGAAACTGTTTCAGGCAGTTGTAGAGGAGTTCGATGCTTAGCATATGCTTCGAATATCTAGTACGTGTGATATAATTATCCATAACGTAACTGTGATCTCTTCATGATTAGAAGAGTAGTTGTCTGTAGAGAAACAACGGTGCCATAAATACAACATACAATTTTCTGCTTTACTGGATAGCACATATTGGAGAGTGATGAGGAAGATGGCAGAGAGGATGATTTGTGGTAAAGGTCACGCACCAGATTTAAACTCTCAATGTCATGAGTACATGGCATGTGCTTTAGCCTGCTGAGCCAGCAAGCTGTCCTGGGTATGTAAAATTTTGATTTGTCCATGACCCATTAAGTGTCGTCCTGTGCACCTCTGCATTGTGATTCTATGGTAATGTGGGCTGTGCTATAAGTGCTGGCTGTCCTAGCCCGTGGAGTGGCCATAGGGGAAGCAGGACTGGGCTTAGTCTTGCCTTGGCCCTGCAAGCCTTGGTCTAAACACGTCCTCTGCACTCAACTGTAAATACCACCAACAGCTGGTGGCACACAAGGTAGTCGTGCTTAACAAATTACTGGCCTCAATGTAGGAGGATATGGGGCTTCAGTTGCCTCCTTGCCAACCAAGTTGCCATGCAAGTACGATCTGGTTTATGGAGTTCCGAACAAGTGATGGCAAAAGTAGTGAATAAATCCTTTGTCTCAGAACACTGGCCACATGGGATTTTTTTTTTCTGTGAAGCTGAAAAGTGGTGTTATTAAGTAAAAATCTATGGAGAGATAGTCTGGAAATGTTGCACTACATGGTAGATAGGACTATATAACTGAAAAGTCCATTTGAAGACACATTCAGATGAAACACATATGAAGGTCAAACTTTTTATAAACCCAAACCTGTTTGATCCCGCCCATCTCAGTTCATAGTCCTCATACACAGAAGACTCTGTATGGAGAGATAGGAATTATCAAAGTCACCTCTGAGCTCAGTAGCCTGTCTAGTGCTCATGGTATCACACATAATGACATTCAGTGTAGCCCAGATCACATTTATGATAGCATATTTGATACAGTTGTAAACCAGCAAAGAATAACCCAGCCTAAGAGAATAAACCCTTTTTCAGTTTAAACACAATCTATTTTCCAGTGTAAATCACTTGTCACTCTATTGCAAATGTAACTGTTCTGATCTGAAAGAGGGGGTGGAGAGAGAGAAAGAGAGAGAGTAAAGATTATCTTTTGGGCCATTTCACTGGCACCGTTGCGTGACAGAGACTGACAGCTCTTTCAGATGACTGACAGGTGTCCTTTGAAATGCCGGTGAAGCAGCTTCTGTTCAGACTGTTGAAATGCATATTTGGAGCTCTTATCATAAAGGCATGGATGGCCCAGATAGGTGCCGTTAACATTGCAAATGGCTCCGGAATTATTCATTGTCAGTGCAGTGGGAAAGAATAGGGGGGTGAAGTTTGATTATTCTGCTCACACAATGGCAGGGTGCTTAATGATTCCTCTCTACCTTGGCAGCGGCATGTGCCGACTTCAGGCGCTAGCGGCGGGTGACACAGGTCTGGCCAAGTGTTAGAGCAAGATCATACGTCCGGGCCCCATTTTAATTTCTAATACATTAATCTTTTCCTCACAGATCCTCCATGAATATTCCAGGGCTCCTTGTTTGTCGGGAAGGCTGTCTCGCTTTCATCTATTCAGGTGGTTTCATTCACTGTGAAAGCCAGCTAAATGGACCCGATCAGTCAATGACAACCAGGGTACAATAGAGCCCAGTAACACGTCCCTTTTCTCCTTTCAGCCTTCTGATAGACAACCCTGACACCTGCTCCCTGGGGAAACCCTCCGCCAAGTCAGCGCACTGTTCCTTGAGAGACTTCCCTTACTTTATCAGCCCATAAAGGATTGTCACAGGTGACTGTATCAGCTGAGGTATGGAGCTGCTCTCTCTGACCTGCCCCAGCGCTATGCGGTCGAGGCACCATGCGGTCGAGGCACCATGCACCGCATCACAAGCGGATTAAGGTGGCTTAAATGCTGTCATACAAGCAGGCTCAGGCGCTTCACACTTTTTAAAAATGTTAAGCCTTTGTTCTCTTCCATTAATTAGCATTGTCTTAAGTTCATTAGACCACTGCTCATGTTGTTACTAATGAGGCAACGTAGACCACCTACAACAGCCGTGGCTTTGTGGAGTCTGACCTGACAATGGCCGCCATGCTTACCTGTCTACAGTGTAATGATATGCACACAGGGATGCAGGAGCACAGATATGCGCAGCCCAGTGAGACTTTGTGATGGTAAAAAAGTGAATGATCATCTTTTACTGAAAAAACTACATGGAATAATTACATTGCAGAGAGAGCAATGCCAATTGGAGAATTAATATGTTTGCTGATGATGTGTTCATTTATTATGCAGACCTATTGTCCTCAGCCTCAGAACAGCTTTTCCCTTCTTTTTTTCCCCTTACCATTGAGTTGAGTTACGTAGGAGAACATAAAATCATTGTGTTCAATTGCAACTAAAATATGTTTTAATACAAATGAGAATAACAGTTAATCGGCTTCATCGCAGGAATCTGACCCATGGGATTCTTGTATCAAACTTTGCACATAGTTTTCAGCAAAATAAAGGCATGACAGGTTACATGTGAATCTAACCCTGGACTGAGAGACAGTCAACTAGTTGCTTTGGCTATTAAGTGGTATGAATGTAAAATGTGCTGTTTTACTATCAAAACAGCTGCTCTCAGTGTAGAAAGCATGCAGGCATTTGAAAGGGCAATAATAATAAACTTTATTTATAGAGCACTTTCATACAGGGATGTAAGACAAACTGCTTTACAGAATAAGGACAGATATAAACAATAAAAAACAAATTGCACAATAATAAAATACAAGATACAATAAAATAGAAAGAGACTGCATTAAGAAGTCAGAAAATAATTAAGAACATACGAAACATAACAAGAACAGAACAGAAAAAAGTGGGTATAGGAAATAAATGCTAATTAATTAAAAAAAAAAATTATTTTGTTTTTAAAGTCTTTTAAAAATGTCCACAGAGCCAGCTTGCTTAATGTACAGAGACAAGGCACTCCAAAGTCTGGGAGCAAACGCACTAAAAGCAACATCTCCCATTTTCTTTGTGGAGACTTTGGGGACACTTAAAAGATGTACTGTAGAGGATGAAAGAGTGGGTGGAGGATCACAAAAAGACAAGCTGTCTGTAATGTGTGGAGGTGCTAGTCCATTTAGTACCTTCAAAACAATGAGGAGAACAGGAGAATGGCGGCATTTGAATGGTTTGTAATATAGCAGTTGCTGCCTTTGGAAGACCAGTATAGAGGGCATCACAGGACAAACTTCCCAGCGTCTTGTTGGGTTAAAAAAACACTGGCAATGTCTCGTAAATGAAAAAAGGACATTTTGGCTAAAAGTTAAAATGAGCTAAAAAGTTCTATTTATCCATTTATTAATAGAAGACAGGCAATTTGTTAGTTTAGAAACTCCATCCTGATCATCCGGGCACACAGACAAGAACAACTGGGTATCACCTGTAATGATGAAGAATATAGCTCAGAGGAAGCATATACTGTTTAAAGAACAGCAGTGGTCCTAGGATAATACCTTGTGTTACACCATGGTCAATGTTGAACATGTATATGAAAAAAAGTTTGCAAAATCCTCATGGATGGTTTAAATAAGCCGTCAACAGTTAAAAACAATATTCTTGGGGGGCCTGGGTGGCTCACCATGTACCACGTATTATATATTCTGGGGTTATTGATGTTTGTTGTTATGATATTAGAAAAATAGTTTTGTCTTTCAGCTGTGACGTATTTGTTGTAACGACAGGTTAGGTATTTTTACATTTCAAAATTTACTTCAAG